>JAUCBJ010002408.1:0-62587 GCA_032718475.1 Nemertoderma westbladi
CTCACTGCTCAATCACAACGCACCTTTACAGAAATAAAAATTACATTAACTGTAATAAATCACAATTAATATGTAACACAACAAATATAAAAACTACATATAAAATATTGACAGTTTTAAATTTCAATTCTATGGTCAATTCAGCTAGATCAGAAAATAAAT
Organism: Nemertoderma westbladi; assembly: GCA_032718475.1. Lineage (NCBI taxonomy): Eukaryota > Metazoa > Xenacoelomorpha > Nemertodermatida > Nemertodermatidae > Nemertoderma > Nemertoderma westbladi. The sequence continues at coordinate 163 of JAUCBJ010002408.1, forward strand.
TATTGAAATACTATCTCCTAGACTTTAGTTTGTTAAAATACTTCGCAAACTGCTAAATTTGTATTAAAAAGCGATTTTTTAATTATATTTATGGAACAGAACTTATTTATGGAACACGAAATTAATTATTGCGGAAAAACAATTGGATCGTCAACTGGTTCGAAACTAATAAAGGGATTATATTTAAAGTTTAATTTTATAAAAGTATCTTAGTCATCATATAATTATTTTGTATTGCACTTAATTACAATATAATCGGAATATTCCCATATATTTCGCAACCACCATGTACCGGGTGCTCCGTAATGATTGCCCCCCCCCCCCCCCCCTGGCCAGCTGCGAGACATGCACCTTAGTGTAATATATCATTCGAAGGAGAATTTAATTTTGAGTTTGCATGCAAAAATTTAGGGTCCAATACAAAAGTATAAAATTTTATAGGCTATTCTTTAAACCTATCTTACTTTTCAATATATGTGATTTAATCACAATTAAAAAAATATATAATTTATCCAGCGTTAGTCATCAGCTTTGCAGGTGAGCCCTGTTTAAACAGTTATTACTGCCTGACTTTTGCTGTATTGCAATATATTACAGTATTCAGTTACCGGTATTAGTGTTTCTTTGGTAATTTTACTGAATTAGGCCTAACAGAAGTAATTAAAATGACAAGTTCCAGTGCAATCTTCGATGACTCTGAAGAAAAACGTATGGTTGACAGGATCAGAGATGTTACTTTTAGAGAGGGTCGTGATTCTGTGGCATAATCAAACTGAACTCAAACCAAAACGGCCCTTTTAAGGGCCAACATCCTTTGCCACTATCGAGGAGCTCCCCGTGCTGCAAAGGGGAAACATGGCTGTAAATCTGATGACTAACGCTGGATAAATTATATTTTTTTTAATTGTGATTAAATCAAAAATATTCGAAAAGTAAGATTGGTTTAAAGAATAGCCTATAAAATTGTTATACTTTTGTATTGGACCTAAATTTTTGCATGTAAGCTCAGAATTAAGTTATCTTTCAAATGGTATATTATACTAAGGTGCATGTCTGGCAGTTTTGCCTGGCCAGGGGGGGGGGGGATCATTAGGGAACACCCGGTACTTTAAATTGTAATTTATATCACAATGAATAAAGTCCGTGGGACCAAACTTTACAGGTTATATAATAACCAGTTTACTGTTAATTATTCGGTGAAACTAAACGACAGTTTTACAGTTTGGGAAGCAAAATATAAAAAAAACAGGTGGAAACAATTATTTTGGAAACATCAAATCGACACAAAATACCATAAAGGGGCTGAGTAAATAAAAATTATAGCTGAATACTTTTTACTAAAAATAATAGAAACTGCTATCAGTTTAGGTATAAACAATTAAAATAATTGTTAATTTTCTTAATTTTTCGCTTAATACTTGTTGAGCTATTAATTACTGTTACCTGGAAATATATTCTCAGAAATTTATAATCTTCACAAAACACAACAAAAATAAACTTAATTACTCATCCAAATAGTTGTGTTAACCATCCCTCGGAATTTCATTCGAACTTTCCGACGGCTATAGATGTTCAAAATTAGTAATTTTTATAGATTTCCTGGGCAAAAAATGAGAAAATAACGAAGACCAATTTATTATATAATAAGATAAGAATAATTCTACATTTATTCAGTTGCTAAAGAATCGCCACCGAAACTAAACAATTTTTACACCAAAAAGATTCATCATCAGTCGATTGGTAATGTAAACAACTTAGTAACGGAAACTAATTGATGCAAAGTAGGGCCACTTTAAATTCTTCTCACATCTACGTGGCTGTTTTATCAATATCACAAAATTTATATCGAATTAAATAGTTAATAAATTTTATAAAAAGTTAAATGTCGGTCACTTTGTGATATTATTATTTTATCGCAAGATGGAAGTAAAGACGCAAAATTATTGAAACTTAGTAAATAATAACCAATTCCTCGTCGCTCAAGATACGATCGATCGCACACATTAATTACATACAATAATGAAAATTACGTTAAATTATATTTTTTTTTGACAATTAAATATTAAATTACATTTCTATTTACAAAGTTGGAGGGATTAAACTGAGACGTCTAAACTACAAAAACGAGAAGGACGAATGTTAAAAGGGAACCTGGATGAGTTCGAGTTCAAACCAGTTAAGTATCTATGGCGTCGCGGTACAGTTGCCTTGGTTACCACCGCGAGTTGTTAAATTATAATAAAGCTCAATTACTTAATTACCTATTAATGGTTGAATTGCCAGTGGAGACTTGGTTTATAATAACGCCACGTGGCGCAATAGAGACGGGTTGAGCTGCGTGTGGCGCGCCGGGGTAACTGGGACCCTCGACCTTACCTTGAGTCATAACGCCGGTCGTCGTGGCCACAGGGAACGAGTACGGTACCTCCAAACGAGCCGAACCCTCGCTCGGTTCCGTCTTGGTTCGCTTCCCCCCGCCGACTGTCTCTATAGCGACGGTGCGTTTCGTGGGGACCCGCTGGGCGGCTTCGATGTCCGGGGGCATGACGTCACCGGAAGGAGGTATGACGTCACCGGAAGGTTGGATTACGTCATCTGAAGGTTGTACTAGACTGGTCGGGGGAACGTAGGTAGTGCGACGCGCTTCTGTCAAAAGTAAATCGTCTGGTTGCGTGGCAACGTTCATTCTGGAATGTTGAGGAATCTGAGCAGTAGGAAACACCTTGTTGGCTGTGAACGCGGGTGTAAGAGGCGGCGCAGGGGGAGCCGTTGATTGGCTGCGCGCCGCCGACACCATGGACGGCGCCAACCCCGCCGCCACAGCAGCCGCAGCCGCCTCCATTTCCTCTTCCATCTCCCGGGACGCCTCGATATCGTCCTCCTCTACGTCTTCGTCTACGACCTCGTCCTCGGGTTTGACCTCCTCCCCGTTCACGGCTTCCTCCGTGGGTTGGTTCTTTACGAGTCGAGCCGAGATGGGCGAGCCGAGGATTAGTTGCGAGTGGAGGTGATCCTCAGGGAGGTCGAGCCCCAAACCGGCGTACTGAAAGTAAAACACAAGACTATTTCATTAGGCATAAATTACTTTACGTTTCAGAAAAAAGTAGCTGTCATTATGTTCGTCGATGACACGAATTTGAGCCTCATTATATTATAATAAACCGTGTTTATTATATATTATGGAACGGCGGGGGGTAGCTCGCAGTTGGTTGAGCGCCGGGCCTGCAATCTATTGGTTGTAGGTTCAGCCCCGCCAGTGGTCCACTCAGCCTTTCATCCACTGGGGTCGATAAAATGAGTACCAGTTAAATAACTGGGAGCAAATCTTGGGATAGGAGTAGCGCCCACCCCTACCTTCGGGTAGCAGATAGGAGTAGCGCCCACCCCCTACCTTCGGGTAGCAGATAGTAGTAGCTTCTACCCCAACCTTCGGGTAGCAGATAGGAGTAGCGCCCACCCCTACCTTCGGGTAGCAGATAGGTAGTAGCGCCCACCCCTACCTTCGGGTAGCAGATAGGAGTAGCGCCCACCCCTACCCTCGGGTAGCAGATAGGAGTAGCGCCCACCCCTACCTTCGGGTAGCAGATAGGAGTAGCGCCCACCCCTACCTTCGGGTAGCAGATAGGAGTAGCGCCCACCCCTACCCTCGGGTAGCAGATAGGAGTAGCGACCCACCCCTACCCTTCGGGTAGCAGATAGGAGTAGCGCCCACCCCTACCCTCGGGTAGCAGATAGGAGTAGCGCCCACCCCTACCTTCGGGTAGCAGATAGGAGTAGCGCCCACCCCTACCTTCGGGTAGCAGATAGGAGTAGCGCCCACCCCTACCTTCGGGTAGCAGATAGGAGTAGCGCCCACCCCTACCTTCGGGTAGCAGATAGGAGTAGCGCCCACCCCTACCTTCGGGTAGCAGATAGGAGTAGCGCCCACCCCAACCCTCGGGTAGCAGATAGGTGTAGCGCCCACCCCTACCTTCGGGTAGCAGATAGGAGTAGCGCCCACCCCTACCTTCGGGTAACAGATAGGAGTAGCGCCCACCCCAACCCTCGGGTAGCAGATAGGTGTAGCGCCCACCCCTACCTTCGGGTAGCAGATAGGAGTAGCGCCCACCCCTACCTACTTTTGGGTAGCAGATAGGAGTAGCGCCCACCCCAACCCTCGGGTTGCAGATAGGAGTAGCACCCACCCCAACCCTCGGGTAGCAGATAGGAATAGCGCCCACCCCTACCCTCGGGTAGCAGATAGGAGTAGCGCCCACCCCTACCTTCTGGTAGCAGATAGGAGTAGCGCCCACCCCTACCTTCGGGTAGCAGATAGGAGTAGCGCCCACCCCTACCTTCGGGTAGCAGATAGGAGTAGCGCCCACCCCTACCTTCGGGTAGCAGATAGGAGTAGCGCCCACCCCAACCCTCGGGTAGCAGATAGGTGTAGCGCCCACCCCTACCTTCGGGTAGCAGATAGGAGTAGCGCCCACCCCTACCTTCGGGTAACAGATAGGAGTAGCGCCCACCCCAACCCTCGGGTAGCAGATAGGTGTAGCGCCCACCCCTACCTTCGGGTAGCAGATAGGAGTAGCGCCCACCCCAACCTTCGGGTAGCAGATAGGAGTAGCGCCCACCCCTACCTTCGGGTAGCAGATAGGAGTAGCGCCCTCCCCTACCTTCGGGTAGCAGATAGGAGTAACGCCCACCCCTACCTTCGGGTAGCAGATAGGAATAGCGCCCACCCCTACCCTCGGATAGCAGATAGGTGTAGCGCCCACCCCTACGTTCGGGTAGCAGATAGGAGTAGCGCCCACCCCTACCTTCGGGTAGCAGATAGGAGTAGCGCCCACCCCTACCTTCGGGTAGCAGATAGGAGTAGCGCCCACTACTACCTTCGGGTAGCAGATAGGAGTAGCGCCCACCCCAACCCTCGGGTAGCAGATAGGTGTAGCGCCCACCCCTACCTACGGGTAGCAGATAGGAGTAGCGCCCACCCCTACCTTCGGGTAACAGATAGGAGTAGCGCCCACCCCTACCTTCGGGTAGCAGATAAGAGTAGCGCCCACCCCTACCTTCGGGTAGCAGATAGCAGTAGCGCCCACCCATACCTTCGGGTAGCAGATAGGTGTAGCGCCCACCCCAACCCTCGGGTAGCAGATAGGTGTAGCGCCCACCCCAACCCTCGGGTAGCAGATAGGTGTAGCGCCCACCCCTACCTTCGGGTAGCAGATAGGAGTAGCGCCCACCCCTACCTTCGGGTAACAGATAGGAGCAGCGCCCACCCTTACCTTCGGGGAGCAGATAGGAGTAGCGCCCACCCCTACCTTCGGGTAGCAGATAGGTGTAGCGCCCACCCCTACCCTCGGGTAGCAGCTATATCGAAAGAGGAGCCTTCGGGTCGCCTCCGGCTTCGGCCGACTGTTTGCTTTGCATGATATTATGAAAATAAATTAGAAATCATTGTAATTATTATGATACTATCTGACATTTTTAATATGGTAGGTTTGATATTATTAAGATCGCCGATTAAATTATGTATGGAATTATTTCTTATAAACTCACCTGTTTAGCGTCTCCCATAACGGCTATGGGTGTGAGAGACATTGCCGCTGCCACCCTGTGCTCCACCAAGTAGAACATGTACTCGTCGTATAGTAATCGTATGAGATGGAAAGAGCCGAAGCTAGCGGCGCTACGAAGGGTTAAATCGCGAATAACCATAGAACTAAAAAATAATTAAACAAAAGTTAATATTAGTTAAATAAATTAGCCGTCTGATTGATACAACTAAACTGGAACTAAATCAATGAGGTGGTATCATCTCTCAATTCTTGACTTATAGAAGGAGCTTATATGAGATTGGTGGCACTAATGATTGAGGCAATTCCAGAGATCGCTAGTAGAAATCACATCCGAAAGGACCGACAGGTAGTAGAACAGACACAACTATTCACAGACAACAGAACATTAACAGTAGATACATAAACGAACGCCATCAATACAAGCTCATCGAGATAAAACGAACAAGGGATGCAGGCAGATGAAGAATAAGATCGATTACAACAAGCTGAAATATCACCCTGGAGTTTTAATCCACGTCGCAATGGCAGTTGCAACTGCCGGATTCCACTTGAGGAGTGGAAGTCGCTTTTTGAGAATTTGTTGAACTTTGAAAATTAGCTAAAGAAGCAACTCTAGATCTCGACCCTGAGTCTGAACTAAACAAGCCTTTTATGGAAGAGGACAATTTTAATGTTCTACGATCCAATTAGTTCAGTAAATTATTTTATGTACAATACTTATTATACATTATTATTTTATTTACTATTATTTTATTAAATAAACTTAAACAAATTTAAATTAATTTACGAAAAATAAACTAAAACAAATGTAGTTATAAAAAAAACCAATCACACAGACATTCTTCCATGTTACATCACACTACGTAACCCCTGCCAACCAATCAACCGCCCCCACTCATACAACTCAACCAATAACAAGCGAGGACTAACCTGTAGAAACTCCACTTCAATAGGAATTGTTTGGCTGCGTGAGCGTAGTTAGGCGAGTTCTCGTAGGGTTTAAGTATGCTGGATACCACGCCCTCCAACCAAACAGCCCACTGCTCCAACGAGTTCTGCTGCTGTAGAGTCACCTTGAAGTCCTGCTCCAACCGTTGAACAATAGAGTCCTCGCACTGACAGACCCATGATGCTTGTTCCTGCAGTTATATGAGAAAGTATTTAGTATTTGTATCAATTAACAGTTGAGTAGTATATCTAATTATCTATCTATAATCGGCATTCTGCTTTGCAGTTGAATGAATGCTGTACCGGCTTGTCAACAAAATTGCGCCGCCACAACTTCCTATCACCCATGATTTTATCGAGATTATACGCATCGTCAAGGCCTGTATCCTTTTACAAACGTCTCAAGAACGTCAAGGGCTGTAAAGCGCAACATCGATAATGGCGAGTCGTGTCCTGTTAAGCGGAGGCGGTGTTTCGTATTGTATGGAATAAGTGGACAATTGGTGGAGCTGCCTCAATTATTGTGTTCGATGATATCCACCACCCGCCCATATCGCATGAACAATTATGCCTTAAGTAAGTGAAAATCAATACCTTTGCTTTCAATTAAATACAATATATTTACCCAATAACGGGTGTAGAGAGAGCTGCTGGCTTCATTTTGTAAATTGTGATTTTTAATTCATTATGACACGAGTTTATTTACGTACCGAGCGAGCGCTGCGAGGGAGGTTTACATAAATAAACAAGGGTCTTTAACGCTGAAAAGGGACCTTTACAAGCAATGATGTATGTAATTTTGTTACATTATGTCAACGTATTAGCGTTCGGTTTGTGAATAAAGGATTTTATGGATACTCATTTATACATTTTAATCTGTACTATATCGAATAGAAGTGAAATTGATTAACAGGTACACAGTATTAATTATACATTTAAATCTAATTAAAGTTTATTGGAAGTTATCTCCTGCTTGGATGTGATAAATCATTAATCCATCTTGACTATAGTCGACTGAAGCAAACTTAGTCACTGTCTGAGTCCGTTCAGTTTTACTGAACACTGTCGTCACTTTCTTTGGTTATTTTAGTGTCTTCTATTGGACGTTTCGCCATAATGGATTACAGTACATGTTAAACAATTATTTACATACAGTAGCTAGTCCCGTCACTGCAAACTGGATAATAAAGCAGCAATCATTAACATAAATGGAAATAATACATTCTGGAATACGGTAACTTAAGTTTTTTCTATGGCATTGATTACTTTGCAACGTTCCGACCTATAGGCCGCAACGCGGCAAAGTGGATCTTTGCAGCGTTACGAGTAATTCACCAGAACGCTGTTGACATAATCTAACAAAAGTTATTTATGGTTGTTCAATTCTCCTAACTTAGTAAATATTAGAGTTTTAGAGCTTTTAGTTAAAGATAGAGTTAGAGCTTTTACGCATATTTAAAACAAAAATAAATTATTTCAATTTCAAAAGAACTTGATAAAATTGTGTGGTTGAGAAGTACAATACCAACCTGGACATTATGAAAGTCCACTCGGTTTAGGTCAGTCAACATCTGACTGATCTGTGACGTATTCTGTAGAACAGCACGAGCAGCCTGGGCTAGGTGATTCAATGATGTGTAACGGCGGAGTGTCTGAGCAAGAGCGTTAACGCTGGAAACCTAGGCAACAGAAAATTGTATCATTGTGTATCAGAATAGTTTCGTGATCGGATATTTAGTGACAAGGTATTTTGTGAACAACTTCTTTATGACCAGTTTTTTGTGACCCGCTTTTTACGACCAGTTTATAGTGAACCGGTGATTTGTGTCCAAGGATTTAGTGATCAGTATTTTTGTAACCAGCTTTTTAGTTAACGTTTTTATTTGTAACAAAGCTTTTAGTGACCAGGGGAAATGTGATCACCAGGGGAAATGTGATAACTTTGCAAGAGGATCTCCTGTCCACATTGCCAGTCACTGGACTTAAAGTCATTAATAAATACCCAAACGGTTCCCACCTACTGCTTACCTATTAAAGCACCTGGTCAACACAATTAATACATAAATTGTTAATTCCCTCCCTTTGTATTGTTTGATATTGTGCCAAAACGGATATTAGTTTTATAATTACGCTTAGCTCGAACCGAATTAGCGGGGCAACATAAATATTTACAGTAAATCTTACGCGCCTGTCACCTTCGATACCAATTTGTACACATAGGCAGATAAATCTCTAAAAGGTTTTATGATATTTTTATAATTTTAGGTTGTAGTAAAGGGATAATTTACGACAATGAAGTGAAGCGCAGACAGTATGACTTAACTTTGTAATGGCAATTAATATACTCCAAGATATGACTTTGAGATGCAGATTAAAAAAATATATTATTTTATTTGCATTTAAATATTTAATATTATTAAACTTAAATACAAGTTGACTAAATATATAAAATATTAGATGAAGCAGCCCAGTGTCTTCATTGATTAAGATAGATCGAGATACAAAGAAAATAATTTCAGACTTATGAACCTCGATTAGGTGTGCAAACTGAAACTATTACTACAAATAACAGCGACGAAACAAAAACTTAACTTTGTGTAAATGAAGACAAAACAGGTGGTTTTGAAATTTGAGAAATTATTTATTTTATATTATAATTAAAGCGGGTTGGGTGAATTCTTAGCCCGCGAGTATTCTTAGCCCGCGAGTATTCTTAGCCCGCGGGTATTCTTAGCCCGCGGGTATTCTTAGCCCGCGGGTATTCTTAGCCCGCGGGTATTCTTAGCCCGCGAGTATTCTTAGCCCGCGAGTATTCTTAGCCCGCGGGTATTCTTAGCCCGCGAGTATTCTTAGCCCGCGGGTATTCTTAGCCCGCGGGTATTCTTAGCCCGCGAGTATTCTTAGCCCGCGGGTATTCTTAGCCCGCGAGTATTCTTAGCCCGCGGGTATTCTTAGCCCGCGGGTATTCTTAGCCCGCGAGTATTCTTAGCCCGCGAGTATTCTTAGCCCGCGAGTATTCTTAGCCCGCGGGTATTCTTAGCCCGCGGGTATTCTTAGCCCGCGGGTATTCTTAGCCCGCGAGTATTCTTAGCCCGCGAGTATTCTTAGCCCGCGAGTATTCTCAGCCCGCAAAAAAATAGAGTTTATTGTTTTGGTTCCCCCAATACGCCTTGAAACCTGGTCCTTTACTAACTCGCGGGCTAAGAATACTCGCGGGCTAAGAATACTCGCGGGCTAAGAATACTCGCGGGCTAAGAATACTCGCGGGCTAAGAATACTCGCGGGCTAAGAATACTCGCGGGCTAAGAATTCATAATACCTTAAAGCGTATTATTTAGTATATCTTAATATATTTTTTGGTATTTATTTAACATTAATATATAACGATTCCACTTATCCTATTATTATATACTATTAATAATTATATAATTATTTTATATTAATACTTTTACAATGTCATTCCAAACCATCAAATTTAGTGACGTAGAAGGTTTATTTAAATCGGGAAGTAAAAGTAACTCTACCGTAATGATAATGGAGATAATACGGATAAGTAGCCAGGAATGCATTGCAAGATATAAGGTAAGTAAAGTAAAATATATAAAATAGTTAACGTTACTAATATTAGTACCTACCTACCTCTAGTGTAAAAATAACAGAATTAGAAATAAATACAATAATGGGAAGTAATTAACTATTTTATTCAACATTAATTAATTAATGCCATTGAGTACGGACAGCTCTAGATATTATATTCAAATTATAAAACGAATACACTATATTGCAATACATTACATCCCTTTACGATTTAACTTTACAATGACCTGAATGCCTAAAAAGTTTCAAATCTAAACGTAATGTTCTAAATATTCGACTTATTTATTTAATTAATTAATTATGAAAGTCTATTTTTATGGCTACATGTTGAAACTTTTACAATTAAGAAAAACGTGTTCTACTTATCGTGCATTAAATAAAGTTTGAAAAATACTGACAAAATTATTGCGTTCCTTTAAACAATAAAATTCATATGCGATTTTCATCAGAAGTCGTTTCGGAATGTTAAGATTTTGGAATACAAATATCTTGCAATTTACTTTAAGTTTAAACTGTTCTGATACTCGTGGGTTTATTTTCACTAACTCATTTCATTACGTTTGTTCGTGTGACAAACAAACAACTTGGATCATCACACTGTAAAATTCTACTTTGCACACATTGTCACCCACTAAGTATTAAATTAATTACGCTATATTTTTCACTTAAAAAACAGTATTCCCACACCACCAAGAAACACGCAGAAGATCTTCTCCTCCAGGATTTGGAGCGGAATTATCCTCAGAACCGCGATTGGAGAGACCGCAGGATAGAGTGTCTCAGTAGTTGTTCCCCCTGTATAGGGTGTATCGACAAACTAACAGCTTATATAGGTGAGCACAATCACAAAAATAAATAACGAAAAAAATGAAAGCGGAAACAACTAAAGCAAAATCAACCAGATATAAATCCGAAAAGCGATATAATATCGTTGCACTTTACAGATCCCACAGCCATGGAAACAACGTTTTGTTAACTTTAATTCGGCGAAATTCAATTTTTTTATGTCTTATTATGGGAAAGGAATAAAGATGTTAGTGGTTGAGGGCTTTGCTAACCGATGGTTACAATTTAATATTTGCTCATAATTGTAAATGTTATGTAAAATAGTTCTAAAATAATACAAATTAGTTTTCTATAGACAATTTATTATTATAAGATCAGAAGAAAATAAAACATAAGTTCTTGTATTTCTGTTCCATGTCTGTCTGTCTGTCTGTCTGTCTGTGTCTGTCTGTCTGTCTGTCTGTCTGTCTGTCTGTCTGTCTGTCTGTCTGTCTGTCTGTCTGTCTGTCTGTCTGTCTGTCTGTCCGAATGATGTGTGTGAGTGTCTGATCTTCCCGTTTATACGAACTTTTAAATAAATAACCTATGTCATTTAGGAAAGAGACTGTTTATACATCTTATACTACGGGTCGCTAATATCGATTTAAATGAAGGAACTGCTAGTCGTGAAGCCGCAAATAAACTCTGTTCCTACCAAAACATAGAGGTTAGACCAACAACAGCTGAGGATTGGATGAAAGCCACCTTAACGTCATGCAACTTGGTAAGAAAATTAGTTCAGAAGTAGTTACGAGCCATCTGAGAAAGGAATCTAATAAAACTAATCATATAATAATTTGAAACATAATTTTCTCCAGGGTGATGCATGGTTTCGTTACTAAATTAAAATGTTTAATAGCGAAAATTCGAATATGAAAGTAAAATATATAGTATGGGGGGCATATTTTAGAGCCTTAGACCTTAGACGCTTTGAATCAACTAGGTCGAAAATTACATATGGGGCGATATACAGAAAAGTGGCCAAACCCAAACCAGAGTCATTTTTGTGTAAAAAATAAAGTTTCTCAAAACTCTTCTTGTTTTATGGTACAACTGACACTGCCAAACACACATTATAATCAATTATGAACAGTATATATCAAATAAAACCATTTCAAGGGCGATTTCAGAACTGTTACTGTTTTACCGAGGTACCAATTATATATGCGATTTTATCAGCTTTAACGTTGGTTACAGGAAGGGACAGTTTATGGTTTTCCCTCCCGATCTGAGGCTCTTCAAACCCACATATCTAAATATCTAAAGTTTTCGATGAATTTGTACAATTGTTTTTGTGTGTTACAGCTGAGTAATTACAGATTCTTAAAAAAGAACTGTCAAGGTGTGCCTGTAACCATAATTGCCGTTATTCAATTTTCGCCATTGGGGGGCATTTTTAGTGGTGTAGTAGAAAACAAAATGTTCCAGTATCTCCTATATGCTAACTATTATAGGCCTACATTCTACAGACTAACGATGTTTCTTAAAATTTATAGACAAATTTACTGCTTTCATTTGGTATATAACATATTAACTTTTATTGATATCAGATAGAAACTAGAGCTCCTTATTTAACTGGGACTCCTAATCATTGTTTTTGTCAAAACATCACGTTTTCCGTGGTTTTTGTCGATATCAAGCAAAATTTAATGCGATTTATTTACAGTAGCGTTTAGCAAAAATATGGTTTCCTAGATTCCTAATGAAAATGTCTACCTGTAACATTATATTTCATGAGATTTCATTCAGTAGAAATGGAATTACATCATGGTCTCACTTTTTTTTTATGTTTTGGCCACTTTTCTGTATATTGCTCCCGGTGTATTATTAATGTGTTAAATAGCAATGTATTATTTCTTAGCATTGTATCCTATGCCACAAACCCTTGATAAACTTAAATATAATTACAAACAATAGTGTCAGTTACCCAGGCGACTGGCTGAACCAATGAATGAAGGATCAGTCAGTGAATGTAGGAACTGCGCCCCGATTGGTGCGTTAGTATTCGAGACCGTAAGCATCTATTGGCTATAATTAATTAACCAATAAACGACTCTGGGCTCGGGAATAGAGACTATTAAACAATAATTGATAAGGTAAATTAATCACAACACTTTTTATGAAATGATAAAAAGGTAATCGTTAATGCGATTTATTTACAGTAGCGTTTAGCAAAAATATGGTTTCCTAGTCGACTATTGTGTCATATCGACCATTACCATGACAATTGAATTATCTTTACCATTGAATAAATAATTAGTTTAATGTTTTTTAGATTAATAAATTAGTTTAATGTTTTTACATTTATTCAGGCGGTGACGTACGCACAGTTAACCAAACCGCAGTGTGGCTGGTGCGAGATGTTGGCGAGATTGTTTCGAAGCCTATTGTTAAAAACAACAGGTGGGGCCGTCTCTATGTTTCCAAGCCATCACCAGACCATAATATTCGGTCTTCGGGTGGAGGAAAGCCAACGCAATACTCTTTGGGTCCCACATATATATGTGTCAGGTAGGTTCGTGGATATGTGTCCGACGAATGTCTGTTTATTTGTACGGTAATTATGTGTTTATTTGTCCGTCGAATGTCTGTTTATATGTCCGGTAATTATGTGTTTATTTGTCCGACGAATGTCTGTTTATTTGTCCGGTAATTATGTGTTTATTAGTCCGGTAATTATGTGTTTATTTGTCCGACGAATGTATGTTTATTTGTCCGGTAATTATGTGTTTATTTGTCCGTCGAATGTCTGTTTATATGTCCGGTAATTATGTGTTTATTTGTCCGACGAATGTCTGTTTATTTGTCCGGTAATTATGTGTTTATTAGTCCGGTAATTATGTGTTTATTTGTCCGACGAATGTATGTTTATTTGTCCGGTAATTATGTGTTTATTTGTCCGACGAATGTCTGTTTATTTGTCCGGTGATTATGTGTTTATTTGTCCGACGAATGTCTGTTTATTTGTCCGGTAATTATGTGTTTATTAGTCCGGTAATTATGTGTTTATTTGTCCGTCGAATGTCTGTTTATATGTCCGGTGATTATGTGTTTATTTGTCCGACGAATGTATGTTTATTTGTCCGGTAATTATGTGTTTATCTGTCCGACGAATGTCTGTTTATTTGTCCGGTAATTATGTGTTTATTTGTCCGACGAATGTATGTTTATTTGTCCGGTAATTATGTGTTTATTTGTCCGACGAATGTCTGTTTATTTGTCCGGTGATTATGTGTTTATTTGTCCGACGAATGTCTGTTTATTTGTCCGGTAATTATGTGTTTATTAGTCCGGTAATTATGTGTTTATTTGTCCGGTAATTATGTGTTTAATTGTCCGACGAATATTGTTTAGTTGACCGGTTGGTTCGTTCACGTGTATCGTATAAATTTAACAATCTGCACATTATTACAGGAGAAAAGACGGCTGAAGAACAATTCCTGAAAGATATAGAGAAGAGAGGATTACCGAGTTCGAACACCAACCTCCACGTGTGCGCAACACGGATCGGTAGATGGGACCAACTTGTTGACTTTATGTCTCTAGGAGACGAGAAACGACGGGGATTGGACCGTCTTATCGTCCATTGCATACACAACGACCTCAACGAATCCAACCCATTCCCCAGACTCGTCGTTAAGTCTATGGAACCGTACGAGGTTCTAGAATGCGCCTTACATCTCGCTTCCGTTTACCACGGTTACCCTAGCAACGCACTCCCCCACGATAAAGTTCTTAGACGAGAGAAAGGTGACAGAGGGGTGGACTTTCAGCTCGCAGAAATTGTCTCAAAAATATAATTGCCAGAGATTCTTCCTACGCACAGTAACAAAGTTATTCCGGACATGGGATTAAGGTTAAACAACGCTATGTTCAAAACATTGATAAACACTTAAAGGAAATGAAATTACATTACAAGCAACTCTGTTTCTGTGTTGGTTAAGTTCTGTATTGTTATAATGTTATTTGTTAAAAGGTAGCACGTTATCGCCTTTCTTAAAATAACATCCACGTCATTTTGGCTGCAGATTTCACTATAAAATAAATCAATTTTACACTAAAATCTTCGTCACTTAAACTTAAATCATCAATCGCCATAAAAAATTTGAGTCACAATTTTTATTTCCTAACCAAGCGAGTTTAAGGAATGTCACAAGTCTGGGGACACGTGACTTTCAAATAAATTTACCAGCTGAGAGAAAAATACGAAAATTACAGATAAGGAAATATCTAACCAAAACAATAAAATATACTGTTAGAACTTTAGGGAAAGGAGAACGACACAGATGTGGCATTTCCAATAAATTATTTCCAAATGGGAAAAAGTAGCACTGGGTGGGTGTTAGTGTTAGAACTACCCCCTCTACGTAGTAGAATAGGTGTACAGACAAAATTGTCAAGCTCTACTGCTGCAGAGAATAATGAGATCATTTTGTGAGGAACAACAAGTTATCGGTATATTCGAGATGGGATTCCCGCCAATATATCCCACTTATCTCGTACAACTATAAGAGATGGCTTCATAGATAATAAATGGACCATTTATATAACTCACCTTAGCTTTGAGCATCTCAGCAGGGATAACTTTCAAAGAATTCTTCAACCAATTTTCCAAACTCTTCGCGAAGTTTCGAATGGCCTGTGTGAGAGTGCTTGGTATGGGGCGTAAAACATCGGGAATTAAAACCTCAACAAGAGCCTAAAATACAACAGAATTAGCAGATGATACAGACAGAAGGTGGACTGACTGACTGCATGGAATTAAAGTTAAATTAAAACGTGAAAGTTATGAATTAAATCAAAGTTCGATAAAAAAAAAAACTACTTTCCTAATTGACATATTTTAAAGGAATATTGTTATAAACATAGTGCAGCATAATACAGCATAGAGAGATGCAGCATCGGTATAAAGAACTATCTAAAATAACAAACCTGATACAACAATGTATCACAGACACGGAAATATTCAATAACTGGTGTAGAAGCAGCGAAGGCCATGAGTTTAACCTTAGAGAGTCGGGGTTCAGAATCCTCAGTAACCTCGTCAGACCTCCAGAAGGTCTGCCACAGAGCCTCGATAAGTGGAAACTGGAGATTCACAACTATATCGACAATCGATTCACAATGTTCTCTGTGGGGAGTAATAATGTGGTGCATTAGGGGGGGGATTAAATCGCGGTTTACAGTATATAGGGTCCCCGGTTTTCAGGACCAAGATTTTAAATTTTGAAAATAAAAATTGAATTAAATTTTTCTTTAACAGTAAATATATTTTCTTGAGAACTAAATGTAATTGGCGTTTTATCGTAACAAAAAAAAACGGGATTACATTTTATCCAGGGATCCTTTTTTGGGATCGAGATCCTTATTGAACAAAAATAATTTGGACGCTCGCCACCACACCAATAATATGACATAACGGCTAATAGACCCCCTAACCTGTAGAGATTTTGGAGTGCAGCTACATCCTCCTCCGTGCAACCCTCAGGCATCTTATCAGCTGGTATAGTCAGGGCTGGGAAGGTTGGCATAGCGTCGGCGGGATCACCGAGGTATTGCTGGTGACTCATCGAAGAATCACCGCCCATTCCAGGGCCGCCACCTGGGCCTTTAGACCTAGTGAGATGTGAGTAGACAGATAGTACGCAACGCATACATATAGATACAAGGATACGCGCACACAGTAAATATATATCGCTGGTAATCCTGTGAATTTTGGATCAAGGTAGAACACCAACACATTATATATCAAAGTCAGAAACCTCAGAAAAGCTCAAAACTACGTTAAACTAATAGTGGAAATTGTTTCAAGTCAAATGTGTTAAACCATCTTAACAATTTACAAAGGAAATTAAAGCAAAAGTCATGATGTCAGTAAAGTCAGTAAGGTGTGTCAGGTGACCATGGTAACACAGAACAAACACGTCATGATCGTGGTAAGATTCTAAAGGTTTTAGGTTTTATTAAGGTATAATTTATTATTGTTAATAAATTAAATACTAACTTTTTGGTGGGTATCGGCTGTTGTCTCATAGGAACTGTGTGCATATCATCCTGCAACTGATTTAGAGGGGAACCTGGCTTGATACGAATTCCGTAGTAGTGGTATTTCGAGTTACCTCTAAGTAACATAATAATCAGGTTAAAGAAAAGGAACATTTGGTTAATAAGACTAAATCATAAACATCGTATTCATACCTCTATTATTGGGAAATGGATCTGGGATGGGCGCGGAACATGGAGGTATGGTAACCTGGGATGGGCGCGGCACATGAGGTATGGTAACCTGGGATGGGCGCGGAACATTGAGATATGGTAATCTGAGAGGGGCGCGGCACATGGGGGTATGGGGATCGGGTATGAGTGTGGCACATGGCGATGGAGATCTGGGATGGTTGTGACAATGTGGGTATCGGGATCTGGGATTGGTGCGGCATTTCAAACGGTATAGCTAACTAATTGTAGTACCGTTAAGGTAAATTTAACGGGAAGTCAAGTTCTGTAATTAATGGCGATATTAGAAGAAACAATCAATTATAATTTGCTAAATAATATATAATTTGTTCAACAACAAAAATCAAAACAACAATGGGGTTAGTAATGTTGAGAGTTAGTAATGTAATAATAATTAAGTATTTGCCGTTAGTTGTTAAGATTAAGTCATTATGGTTAGTAAGATTGAGTGTTTGTGGTTAGTAAGATTGAGTGTTTGTGGTTAGTAAGATTTAGTGTTTGTGGTTAGTAAGATTGAGTGTTTGTGGTTAGTAAGATGGGGTGTTTGTGGTTAGTAAGATTGAGTGTTTGTGGTTAGTAAGATTGAGTGTTTGTGGTTAGTAAGATGGGGTGTTTGTGGTTAGTAAGATTGTGTGTTTGTGGTTAGTAAGATTGGGTGTTTGTGGTTAGTAAGAATGAGTTTCTGTGGTTAGTAATATTGAGTGTTTGTGGTTAGTAAGATTGAGTGTTTGTGGTTAGTAAGATTGAGTGTTTGTGGTTAGTAAGATGGGGTGTTTGTGGATAGTAAGATTGAGTGTTTGTGGTTAGTAATGGTTAGTAAGATTGAGTGTTTGTGGTTAGTAAGATGGGGTGTTTGTGGTTAGTAAGATTGTGTGTTTGTGGTTAGTAAGATTGGGTGTTTGTGGTTAGTAAGAATGAGTTTTTGTGGTTAGCAATATTGAGTGTTTGTGGTTAGTAAGATTGAGTGTTTGCGGTTAGTAAGATTGAGTTGAGTGATTGTGGTTAGTAAGATTGAGTGTTTGTGGTTAGTAAGATTGAGTGTTTGTGATTAGTAAGATTGGGTGTTTATGGTTAGTAAGATTGAGTGTTTGTGGTTAGTAAGATTGAGTGTTTGTTGTTAGTAAGATTGAGTGTTTGTGGTTAGTAAGATTGAGTGTTTGTTGTTAGTAAGATTGAGTGTTTATGGTTAGTAAGATTGAGTGTTTGTTGTTAGTAATATTGAGTGTTTGTGGTTAGTAAGATTGAGTGTTTGTTGTTAGTAATATTGAGTGTTTGTGGTTAGTAAGATTGAGTGTTTGCGGTTAGTAAGATTGAGTTGAGTGATTGTGGTTAGTAAGATTGAGTGTTTGTGGTTAGTAAGATTGAGTGTTTGTGATTAGTAAGATTGGGTGTTTATGGTTAGTAAGATTGAGTGTTTGTGGTTAGTAAGATTGAGTGTTTGTTGTTAGTAAGATTGAGTGTTTGTGGTTAGTAAGATTGAGTGTTTGTTGTTAGTAAGATTGAGTGTTTGTGGTTAGTAAGATTGAGTGTTTGTTGTTAGTAACATTGAGTGTTTGTGGTTAGTAAGATTGAGTGTTTGTTGTTAGTAAGATTGAGTGTTTGTTGTTAGTAAGATTGGGTGTTTGCGGTTAGTAAGATTGAGTTGAGTGATTGTGGTTAGTAAGATTGAGTGTTTGTGGTTAGTAAGATTGAGTGTTTGTGATTAGTAAGATTGGGTGTTTATGGTTAGTAAGATTGAGTGTTTGTGGTTAGTAAGATTGAGTGTTTGTTGTTAGTAAGATTGAGTGTTTGTGGTTAGTAAGATTGAGTGTTTGTTGTTAGTAATATTGAGTGTTTGTGGTTAGTAAGATTGAGTGTTTGCGGTTAGTAAGATTGAGTTGAGTGATTGTGGTTAGTAAGATTGAGTGTTTGTGGTTAGTAAGATTGAGTGTTTGTGATTAGTAAGATTGGGTGTTTATGGTTAGTAAGATTGAGTGTTTGTGGTTAGTAAGATTGAGTGTTTGTTGTTAGTAAGATTGAGTGTTTGTGGTTAGTAAGATTGAGTGTTTGTTGTTAGTAATATTGAGTGTTTGTGGTTAGTAAGATTGAGTGTTTGCGGTTAGTAAGATTGAGTTGAGTGATTGTGGTTAGTAAGATTGAGTGTTTGTGGTTAGTAAGATTGAGTGTTTGTTGTTAGTAAGATTGAGTGTTTGTGGTTAGTAAGATTGAGTGTTTGTGATTAGTAAGATTGGGTGTTTATGGTTAGTAAGATTGGGTGTTTATGGTTAGTAAGATTGAGTGTTTGTTGTTAGTAAGATTGAGTGTTTGTGGTTAGTAAGATTGAGTGTTTGTTGTTAGTAAGATTGAGTGTTTGTGGTTAGTAAGATTGAGTGTTTGTGATTAGTAAGATTGGGTGTTTATGGTTAGTAAGATTGGGTGTTTATGGTTAGTAAGATTGAGTGTTTGTGGTTAGTAAGATTGAGTGTTTGTTGTTAGTAAGATTGAGTGTTTGTGGTTAGTAAGATTGGGTGTTTGTTGTTAGTAAGATTGGGTGTTTGTTGTTAGTAAGATTGAGTGTTTGTTGTTAGTAAGATTGAGTGTTTGTGGTTAGTAAGATTGGGTGTTTATGGTTAGTAAGATTGGGTGTTTATGGTTAGTAAGATTGAGTGTTTGTGGTTAGTAAGATTGAGTGTTTGTTGTTAGTAAGATTGAGTGTTTGTGGTTAGTAAGATTGGGTGTTTGTTGTTAGTAAGATTGGGTGTTTGTTGTTAGTAAGATTGAGTGTTTGTGGTTAGTAAGATTGGGTGTTTGTTGTTAGTAAGATTGAGTGTTTGTTGTTAGTAAGATTGAGTGTTTGTGGTTAGTAAGATTGGGTGTTTGTTGTTAGTAAGATTGGGTGTTTGTTGTTAGTAAGATTGAGTGTTTGTGGTTAGTAAGATTGGGTGTTTGTTGTTAGTAAGATTGAGTGTTTGTTGTTAGTAAGATTGAGTGTTTGTGGTTAGTAAGATTGGGTGTTTGTGGTTAGTAAGATTGGGTGTTTGTTGTTAGTAAGATTGAGTGTTTGTGGTTAGTAAGATTGGGTGTTTGTTGTTAGTAAGATGGGGTGTTTGTTGTTAGTAAGGTTGAGTGTTTGTGGTTAGTAAGATTGAGTGTTTGTGGTTAGTAAGATTGGGTGTTTATGGTTAGTAAGATTGAGTGTTTGTGGTTAGTACGATTGGGTGTTTATGGTTAGTAAGATTGAGTGTTTGTGGTTAGTAAGATTGGGTGTTTGTGGTTAGTAAGATTGGGTGTTTGTTGTTAGTAAGATTGAGTGTTTGTGGTTAGTAAGATTGAGTGTTTGTGGTTAGTAAGATGGGGTGTTTGTGGTTAGTAAGATTGAGTGTTTGTTGTTAGTAAGATGGGGTGTTTGTGGTTAGTAAGGTTGAGTGTTTGTTGTTAGTAAGATTGAGTGTTTGTTGTTAGTAAGATTGGGTGTTTGTGGTTAGTAAGATTGGGTGTTTGTTGTTAGTAAGATTGAGTGTTTGTGGTTAGTAAGATTGAGTGTTTGTGGTTAGTAAGATGGGGTGTTTGTGGTTAGTAAGATTGAGTGTTTGTTGTTAGTAAGATGGGGTGTTTGTGGTTAGTAAGGTTGAGTGTTTGTGGTTAGTAAGATTGAGTGTTTGTTGTTAGTAAGATTGGGTGTTTGTGGTTAGTAAGGTTACATACACCGACCTGGTGCCAAGTCGACGTGTTCTCAACCCCAGGAACACAGATCGGATGAGCTTCCCGAAGGATGCCGCGTTTACTGGTTCAATCTGCTGCTCCTGGCAGTGCAGCAAATAATGATGATACAATGTGCATCGGGGCAACGACACACCTTCAGCAGTCTCATAGTTGTCTATTAGCCATTGGACCTACCGTAAAGAATTAAATTGATTTTCAGTTGATTGGAAAGCAATAAATAAATTAATCAAAATAATCATTGAGGAAGTTAATCAATTAATACAGTAGTTAGAAGCGGTATGATTTAAATAATTACAACATTTTTTACCCCACAATCAAACACAATATCATGGAATACGGTGTGCTATTTCAGGTACACGACTAACCCCACCCCCCCCCCCCCCCAAATTTTTTCTAAAAATTTTACTGAGATCGCGTGAAACACAAAAAAGTTTGCCCTCCCGACCAATTAGTGGCTGAGTAGAAAGGATTCTTTTCGCTCACACTTTCGATACAAGCCTGTGTAAAAGTGTCTCCTGTTAATGCACTCAGTAGTAAAAGCGCAAAAAATCCTGTCAAACTGTAATCGTTGCCCCAGTTCGAGTTTATCTGTTTCTATTTCAAATTTTCATGCGATCTCAACAAGTTTACTTTCGTGTACCAGAATTAGGATACTATATTCTGGGATATGGAGAATATTGGTGGAGAAGAGAAGTTTACAGTAAATGCAAGAATATTAAACCATTGGAAACATAAAGAGCATGATTGTGAATTCCTGCAGAGGTAATTTTATTACGTCATTGATTGCTGATGACGTCATTGATTGCTGATGACGTAGATTATAACCTGGTGCCAAGACGTCGAGTTTTGAGGCCGGGGAATACGGATCGAATAAGTTTACCGAAACTGGCGGCGTTAACCGGCTCCAGCTTGTTAACGTTACAGTGCTGGAGGTAGTGGTTGTACAGTAGCGACCGCGGCAGGGACACACCCTCTGATGTCTCGTAATTGTCCACCAACCACTGCACCTAATCCAACAGAAAGCTCTCTAAACCCCCAACAATAGATAGACCCAGTCATTATTACTTATACATTGTGTTTCAAGTCAGTTACCGAAATTTTCAGAAAATAATTATAACTTTATTCGAAAATTAAAATGTTTTGTAACTCAACAGTAGGTAAGTAGAGGATGTAATAGGTAGAACTTTTTACGGCTGAAAATAAATTGTTTTTACGGCGCGTGGGATTCCCGTAGCGTCCATAGTACACTGACAATCAATAAGCACTTTACCGGTACACCCGGCACAGGTCAAACACCACTTACTTTCATTTTACAGATCTTCTGCAAACTGTACCGGTACAGTGGTAGGCCTAGCCCTAGCCCACATATATTAACTAGACATAGGCCTCATGTCAAAACGGTATATTAACGATTAGAAAAATAACCTATTTAGTATATTGAAAATTAATTTTTAGCCTATAATTTTTAATAACAATATAGACATTTTTTTATTTAAATAAATATTTCAATTTTCGAATAAAATTACTTACTCCAGGTCATAGTCTACCACCACTTAATAAGATTGCATTTCTCGTTAGTTACTATGGGAAATAGTGTGATAAAGACATTACATCACTACTAGTCTTGTGAGATAAAAAGTTTCCAACAATACCTTAAGTAATGAAAGGACTTTTTATTATTTTTATGATTTATCAAATTTAATTAAAATAACAAATTTGTATTATAGATGTAAATTCATTTGAGAAAAAATGTAAGGGAAATAACTCATCTCTAGGCTTAGTTGTCAGAAATTCAGATGTTATGCATATTATTCATTATTGAAATGTGCCGTTATGTTATGTGCCAAAACTCATACAATGTGCCAATACCATGGCTTATTTATTTAATAACAAAACGCCTACAAAACTCAATAGGCAATTAATACCCAAAAAGGGTACGTATAACAGTTGAAACTTTGCTACATATATAAATGGCCACCGATTAGCATATTACTACGTATAATTTACGTTACAATATGAAAAATGATCAGTCCGTAACATTTACAGTTGCACATAATTGTATAACTTCATGCATTCGGCGAAGATTTATCCCTCAGAGATAACCGACCATTACGGGAAACTCATTTCATCAATAAATTGTTTTATAACATTGGACTGTTATACTGTAGGAAAGGTACATGCACGGTAAATTTGAATATGAGTTGTTTAAAAACATCGATAATAATACATCATGCGAATAAAAGATGTGGTATTTTGGTAAATAAATCTTTAATTCCTAACTTTCTAATTGTTTATTATTATTGCTTAACGCCTTTGTTTTAATTTAATTGATACACCAAGTTAAGTAAATACATAGCGGATTTTAATTGGACAAATTTTAACATAACTTAGCTTGTTTTATTAATTCAATTAAAACAATCATTAAGAATCATTAATATTAATTAAGTGCTTGGATCCTTCACATATTAATTAATTAATGAAAAATGTGAGAAGAATGTGTTTTGAACGAGGATTAATATTTCCATTTATTTTAGAAAACACAAAACTAACTAAAGAAGTAACATTCAAACAGAAATAGAGATGGCCTCGCATGCAAACGCCGTAACCTATCTGCGGTGTCCG
Organism: Nemertoderma westbladi; assembly: GCA_032718475.1. NCBI lineage: Eukaryota > Metazoa > Xenacoelomorpha > Nemertodermatida > Nemertodermatidae > Nemertoderma > Nemertoderma westbladi. The sequence goes on from JAUCBJ010002408.1 coordinate 23,655, forward strand.
GCACAAGGGTCGCCTGAACTGCGATAGATTGGATGGGATATGGATAAGCCATTATAAAGGTAAGCAAAAAATCAGACGTGATACTGAGTTATTAAATAGGCCTAACTTTAATTTCAATTTAAAAAGGTTAAATTGTTTTTGTTTTTTATTGTTAGAAGGCCGTAGGGCTTATTGCTGTCTATAGTCAAAAAACGTTTAAGTTTGTCTGTATGTTTGTTTGTGAAGATTGATATTGGCTTGAAATTGTTTTGGTAAAGTCTGATTTCAACGGTACCTGTCATCTGAAATATGATTTTATATCTTTGGATGCAGTCTACTAAACTAACTGTACAATCACATTAAAAAAAAGGGCGATGATCGGTTTTCGATATAGCTTATAGCATCCAGCTTGCTGTCTCTATAGAGTTTTATTATATAAACATAAACCTTTCAGATTACGATGTTTTCATTCGAGGCCATCAAAATAGCTAAATTTTTAATGATTCTCTCAAATTTAACTTCTTCTAGATTACGACATTTACATACTGAGGCTATCGAATCAACACAAAGTGCATTGAAACGGAAAACAATAAACATCTAAAGGGAGTCTAACACATGGATGGAGGCTTACAGTGGCGGGCGAGGCGCAACTGGCTGGCGTGCGTCCGACGTGGACGGTGGTGGTGAGATGGGTCGCGCTAACCGGCCCCCCTGTCCCATCCATCTCGGGGGCGCTCGCCGTAGCCACGCCGGCTTGCGTCGCGTAAATATACGCCGCTCCGATTGCGTCAATGGGCTGGTACTGGTGCTGTTGCTACGCAACGTATACAGAGGGCAGGTGGAAGAAAGAAATAAATAAACCGTGAAATAAAGAGTCCCGCAACCTTTTAGTTTACCCGTAACCAAGGAGACACAATAGGACATCCACCAGTATTAATATAAAAATAAGTACGATAACAACAAATAGTTGGTAAATAACATCTATAAAAAGTAACACAAATTAAACGAACATGTAAAAGATATAAAAAATTCATTATACTATAATAATAAAAGGTTGTTTGTCTGTCTCTTTACCAAACGATTTATCAGAATTTTCCAGCAGAATCCCTCCCGCTGTATATTAAATTAAATCACAAAAATGTTTTCAAATTGCCTATAAAAACCTTTTAAAATTTGTAAAAGAAATAAATAATATAATTTTGAGGTTCTCAACCAAATTAATTTCTCAAGTGTTTCGGTTTTTTAATACTTCGAGTTAGTTTATTAGTTATATAAATTATTTATATCCAAGCTGGGTATATTATATAGTTGAAACAGAGACTTGTCACTGATCTCTGATCTCTGGAATCTCCGGTCAGTTTTTTGGTCTCCGGATAGGTCTCTGGTTCCCGGGTATTGAAAACATACATATTAACCAGAGATCAGTGATTTTCAAATTAAAATTATATATTTATCTTGTACAAGATAACATGAAAAATGACGATTTTATCACAAAAACTTGTTTACTATAAAAATAATTACTTTAATTTTCAAAAATTTTGATACACCGCTTCAACAAAATTATATAGCAACTTATGTAAAAGTAAAGACAGCGCTTTTCACCTTGTTGTAGGCTATATATTACGGCCCCCAAATGAAGATAACGAGCGTAACGAGACTTGCAATAGGGTCGAGTAGAGTTCTGCACCTGTGCACTTTATTGCACCAAATTATAAGTACAAAAATAAGCCAAGTCTCTGATCTCCGGCTCTGGTCTCCGGTATTTTTCAAAATAATTCTCTGGGAAGGTATCTGGTTCACCGGGATTAAGAAAAGGTCTCTGTTTCAACTCTAGTATATTATTTAGTTTTGTTACGAAATTGTGACGTCACTAACTACCCCCCCCCCCCCCCCATTTCCCATGCGAGAATATGTTATTATTATAAAACATAATTGTCTTTTTTTTCCAATCTGCTGACTCGACATGTAACTTAGCAATTAACAGTAACACCCGCGACCACCGGTCACAAACGATTGACCGTACAAACTCATACGAATGGGGGCGAGCCTCGCATTAAATAAACTAATCAGCATCGATGATATGTTACGTGGATTCATAATGTTTCGAGGTTTAGTCTAATGTTGCTCCAGCTGTTCATGTGGCCGTACGTAATTCCACTTCCGAGTGATGTGAACAAGTCGTTGGTACATAGTTTAAGCTTCAAAGTAAAAAACATCTCGAACACAAATTTAAAAAACAAAGATATATTGTAAGACTGAATTAAATAACTAATTACGTAGAATAAACTCACAGTAGCCGGCGACGCACGCGTTGTGTGAGTTATAGGAGCGCCCTCTGCCGCCATGGTGGAGCCTTGCAGTAAGTAGGTGGTCTCTCCTTGCGGCACGGCCACTGTGGTTCCACCGGGACTGGTCTGGTAGTAAGTTGTTGTGTTCCCCGACGATAGCTGCTGTTGCTGTTGAGGTTGTTGGTATATACCGTCGGCAGTTGTTGTGTAATTCCCGTTCGCCCTAAATATAAAAAAAACGTATATAATTGGAAACAGTTATCGCTTTAGTTTCATTTACATTGTGGCTATCTTACGTACTTACAATTAGGCCAAGGGATTACCCGTGCGCTCCCCCCAGAACTAAACTCCCCCAGAGGAAACTAACTCATTTAGCTACCAATGCAAAGCAGAAACGCCCCCCTTGGTTATTCACTTTAAAACATTCGCACCGAAACGAAAACAGCCCTGGCCCCTACGCGGGGATCGAACCCACGACCAATGTGAATTTAAGGCAACGGATTTAACCACTGCGCCAAAGTGCGCTAACACTAATTACTTACCGTGTTATGTAAAAGTAAAATTGTTAAGTATATTCATGATATAAATAACAATTTGAATATTTTTTAACTAAGTTAATTTATTGGTATTAAATAATGTGATTGTAAAGTTACGAAAGGCGGGATAGTAGTTAAATAATATAGGGTTTGATATTCCAGTTGAAAGTGTAATTATCTGTAAAAAAAACTAAAAAAATTAGAAATGGTCGCATGATAGACTCTTAAGGTTACTTTCTATAATTCACATAGACATTAATAGATACACACAGAGTCACACAATTAATTAATAAAACTAACATGTTCGGATTAGTGTAAACAGTGGTGGTCCCATCGCTATTGTGTTCGATGTACTGGACCTGGGCGTGGACGGGCGGGGGTTGCTGGGGCGCCGAGTACAACTGTTGGGGGGTCACCTGGAGGGTAATGACCTGGGTGCCGTCTGGCCGTTGCTCCACCGTAGCACCGCCGGCACCGGCCGCGTTCAACACCGCTGCAGCTTGTTTCTGATCGACTAGAAAAGATATTTAAATAAGATTACTAGTTTCAGTTTGTTAGCGCAAAAAGTAGACAAACCGTTGCAAAAAATACAATTCGCTACAGTCAGGCAAAAGAGTGATAGAGATAAAAAAAACATCCAACAATTTTGGTGCCCTAAAAGTTTTGCCTAGTTAATAAAAATTTATTATATTCTGAAGACGAAAGGAAAAGTTTTTTGTTGGTCATGTAGCTATATTTATGAGACCAAAATTCTTGGAGTCATGTTTGACTCAAATATGTCCTTTGAATTTCATCTCAGGTCACTATTGCAAAAATTCTGGAGTATTTGGGATCTCATAAGTAAATTTGTGAAGCCATCCAGCGGAATAAACCTACTAGCAGCAACAAAGCTAATACAGTCGGTACTACTACCAAGACTATTGTATGCATCACCAGTATGGATGAATCGGGAAGCCATAAAAATTCTTAATGATCTATGGGGCATAATGCTAAAACAATCTGTTGGTGCTTTATATAACCCTCACAGAAATAAACTAGAAGTGATATGTGGCATTCCGCCTCCCGAAATATTTTGTCAGGTAATCAGGACCAAATATCTGTTGAAATCATTGTCGAGATCGGAAGACATTACAATGTCGTTGAAAGCGATTTCCGAACTGTCCTTAAAAAACAGTTTTGCCTCACACTTGAACGATGTGAAAACATATATTGCGTGGTTAAACAATGAGAGATCTAGTCGTTTAATTGAAATCGAGAATATAGACTCACGGCAATTGCACTACACTCAAGGACAAATGAAAATGTATACACAGGATGTATGGAAAAAGTCTCTCAATTTGAACGATTCTCTGATCAAAACAAACCAGCTGCCGTCACTTACACCCATAAATCTAGCCTGTGGTAAAGCTCATGAATCCTTCATTCTCGGTTTGATGCTCGGTCAGGGCAACCTGGCTCTTATGAGAAGCAGATATGGTGACATTGATGATTGTGCCTGTTTATGTGGTGAGCCTGAATCCGAATCGCATTTTCTAATGGATTGTGTTCTTAGATTAGATCAATCGACTTTGTTAAGAGCTGCAATGTCCGCCTATGGTGTTGCGCAACTTGACGATTTTATGTATATTAGATCACCTGTAACTCTTAAAGCTCTGGTTAAATACTCTATATGAACCCAATTTGAAGCGATACACATATCATTAATTATTTTAGTTATCGATGCTTATCGATATTTTTACTGTATGTCTATGTTATTAGTTTGTGCATCCATTTCAGCATGCAAAAATATGGTTTTTATTAAAGAATTATATATATATATATATGGTCACTAGGGTAGATACGCTTGCTAGGGGATATACCGTTACTTTAGAGAAAGAGTTTAATATGTTGACAGTGTTGTGATAGTGATATTATCATGTCCTGTAGATTAAAAAAGTGAGTGGGGGGGGGGGGGGGGGGGGGGTGGAGAACGCCCAAGGCGGAATCAAAAGGAGAAGGGGGCATCCTCAGTGTTGTTGAGGCATTACAAATAATAAATTAGAACTTAGAGAAACTTCATGTTTGCTAATTTATGGAATAAGGTGATTTGTTAGGTAAATAAAGCGGCAAGCCGGTAGATAAATTCTAATTAATTACTAATTGCATGGAAGCAGACAGGAGAGAGTGCGTTGGTGCACTGGTTACCATTCGATTGGCATTCAACTGACATTTAAACATAACCGGCGAGTTAATGGGATTCGTAAAACAAATCGACAAGAGTTAATAAATAAATGAGTTTTTGGAGCGATGGTGGGTGTATCGTATAGCCAGCCGGCCTTGTGTGTGCAGATAACTCAGTAACCCAGCAGCGAGCTGTAACCGTAGTGCAAGGGCAACCGAGGGGGATTGCCCTGGTGAGCGGGATATCTCCATGGTAACGAACCCGTCGTAGCAACACAAGGGTGGGCTCTGTACCGGGTAGGCCTACCTACACCTTCGCTATTATTAATCGGGATTGTTAGCTTGGCGCACCACCGATGCCGAGGTAATTTGAGTCCCTATGCCAGCGCCAATGATAACCCGGTAACCCACTGCAACAATGATGGTTAACAATGTCACCAAGATAAATAAATAATTCATATAGGAGGGAACTTTTTATGAGAAATGAATAAGCAGCCATATGCTTATAGCGCAGCAAGTAAATCTATCTAATTCTGAATGGATAAACTGCACTTGTGATTGCTTGCTTGCTATGGGACTGGGACATTAAATACTTTTATTGACAGGATAGCTGCTGCAGTCTGACATCCGGTATAAACGTCATAGTTATAAAGATTCCTATATAAAGAATTCTCAGCCTAGTCTGAGACGACTGAGGAGTGTTCTCAGCCTCGGCTGAGACGACTGAGGGGTGTTCTCAGCCTAGGCTGAGATAACTGGGGAGTGTTCTCAGCCTAGTCTGAGACGACTGAGGAGTGTTCTCAGCCTAGGCTGAGACGACTGAGGAGTGTTCTGAGCCTAGGCTGAGATGACTGAGGAGTGTTCTGAGCCTAGGCTGAGATGACTGAGGAGTGTTCTCAGTCTAAGCTGAGATAACTGGGGAGTGTTCTCAGCCTAGTCTGAGACGACTGAGGAGTGTTCTCAGCCTAGGCTGAGACGACTGAGGAGTGTTCTCAGCCTAGGCTGAGATAACTGGGGAGTGTTCTCAGCCTAGGCTGAGATAACTGGGGAGTGTTCTCAGCCTATGCTGAGATGACTGGGGAGTCATTACAAGAGGGAGTTATCTCAGCCTTGTACACCGGTAGCCAATGAAAGGCGGGAAGTTTGGAGACAGGTATGATATGAAGGAGACAGTTATTTATTTTTTTTTATTAACAGGTACACCGGTCGAGCCGGCATTTATATTGATAATGTTGTTCTTTAAAATTACAAGTTATTTAAAATTACACTTCACTGTTGTTACTCTTCTAAAATTACACACCATAGTACAATAATACGGTACAATCCTCAACAATTAATTTCATGGTCAATTTAAGACATGCGTAGCAAGGTACGGAGTAAAACACTAAAATAATTTAAGCAGTGTTCAAACAAAGGATGGGCTTAATCACGAGGCAAGGCACCAATGGTATGCGTACCGAAAAACACAGTCCTCAACAGAACATCAAGGTAGTAAATACCAACTCTAAAAATATCAGGGCATGGTTAAAATCTAATATAAAAAAGAATATAATTAATACAATCGTTCGGGCATATTATGAATTAAACGATCCTCAATCGCATATGTTACAGAATAAAAGGTTTAAGGGGTGGATAACAGGATTAGGGTTGAAGGAACTAGGCGATCCCAAAAAAATCCCTAATTCTCTGCCGCTTGTGAGCAAAAGGGATTGCGATAGTACTAAAGCATCCTCTGACGAATTCAGCGTTCACTGTATCCCTATGGCTATTGAGCCGTTGATGTCAATTCGCGCCATTAGGTCTGCACCAGAGTAATTATATAACAGGGTAGAGCAAAGATGCGGAAGTGGAAAGGAACGGGAAGCCTTGCTGTACGAGCAATGATTTCCAAATGTCAAGAGTGTGATTGAACGTCGTGAGGCGCTGAATGACTGGAAGTGTTGGGTTAGGACACCTGAGTAGTCTAGTGAAAATACCAACAGACTGACGCAGGGCCTCTACGGAGACAGGCCTGAGGCCAGAAAGGAGATACAGATAGTGGTTATTGATGTACGTACCCACGTTTAGGAGCCCCCGTAGGGCCTTCCGATAAGTAATGTCAAGTTTCTCTGTGTCAGTCTCAGTATCATTAAGTGATCCTATATTTAGTCTCAGGGATAATAGAATTACTGGCATAGCCATGGCCTGCCATAACCTAAAGGTCGTTTCCACATTCAACCATCTAGTGGTCCACCCCTTGGATTGGAAAATTTGGGACACCATCGCGATGGTTTGTAAGGACTCATTCAGGGCGTTCGAAGGCTTAGGGTTGAGTTTGTACCCAAGAAAAGTCAAGTGCACACTACAAGGCACGAGTATACCGTGTAGGCCGAGAAAGGTTGGTTTGTGGCTTCCCCTTTTGTCAATGCATATCCATTTCGTCTTTGACTGTTCGATGCGGAGCTTCAACACACTTGCCTTGCTCTGTAATACTTTAACCATATCCTCAATATCGCGAGCAGAAGTGGAGGATAAGATGAAATCATCTGCGTACACCATGGTCCCAAACCACACATTGCCAACAGAACAGCCAAGCCCAGATTTAGAAAGACCATTAGTAATGCTGGCGGTGTACAGGTTAAATAAATCGGGCGAAAGGAGTGAACCCTGTCTCAGACCCTTGAAGGCCCTTATGCTCTTACTGTGGATAATATCCCCAAACTTCAGGAAGATTTCACTCGATTGATAATAGGATAGGAGAGTTGAAACAACCCAGGGGTTTACTTCTAGGGATATTAGCTTATTAGCCAGGATTACGTTAGTTACAAATTGGATTCTTATGGTGTAAATCCATGTATGCCACTCGTTATGCCGAAATAAATACACTCGTGAAGTTCTGATAAACTCCTTTTAGGTTGTTGATATGTTGTGAGGAGAAATGTGTTTGGAATCATTTTAAGATAATAAAATTGGTTGAATATTAATTAATGGTCATCTAAGACTTCTGATTTCAACCAATTGCGCCTAATTCGCCCGTATTGTATAAGTTCGGACAACAAAATTAAAATACTGAAAATTACATTTCGTTTAGAAAAACATTACGTCTTCATTTTTAGTAGGCGAGGCAAAACAATTATTTGTCAAGATGACTCACATTCTAAGAGGCGCCCAGATGCCAAAACCTTTGTCAAAAATATAAAATGTCCATATATCAAATGAAAATATTGTGAGTTTGGGAAATATTCCTCATAAAACCCTTAATTTAAAAATATCAGGATTATGTCTCGCAAACAGCTGAATTGGTCGAAGTAAACGGATATTGGCAGTTTATTAAAGAATATTTTAGTAGATTTAAACTTCCTTTCTATACGATTATGACTCACAGACCACCTGCGCTGAATTCTAACTGTTATGTAATTCTTGTAGAATTACAAACAAACTTTCACCGTATAAATTTGACCAATAAGCAAAGCACTATGGGATTCAAACGTTCTGTATTAAACCCCGTTCACATCCAACGGTGCGTGAACGGTAAAGTAGTCTGGCGGTTCTGCGGTATTGAAGCGGTAAGCCAGCGGTACACTACCCGGAATCCGTTCACACCCAACGGTACCGTTGCGGTAACTGATTGTCTATCTGTGGACTGTGAATTCAACAGGAAATTACATTAATTATATTAACATTGTTTAAATGGGCTGCGGTAAACCGCGCGGTTTAGCGCACAACTACCTGTTGGGTCGTTCACAGTCAGCGGTTCACCGCGCGGTGTACCGTTCCGTTGAACGGGCCTTAAGGTTGCTACTTTCCACCAAATACGTACTGATACCACCACCCCACCCCCCCCCCCCCCCCCCCCCCCAGTCTGTATAAGGTTGTTACTTACCAATTACATACTGATGTCCTCCAGCAGTCTGTATAAGGTTGTTCTGATAAGGTTGTTGTTGACTTTTGACACCAGAAATGACCTGACCTCCAACATTGGAACCAACCTAAATAAATAATAATACAACTTGGTAATTAATAAAGAAAGTAATTATATACTTCACTGTACAAGTTTCGAATAACATATTATTTATTTTTAATTTAATAGAAGTGTAAATAATTATTGCTGCGCTTGGAATTTCGACAATAAGATCTTCATTTCGAACCGGTACCGGTACCGGTACTAACTAAAATCTAAATAACGATACTATATACCTTTGTGCTTTGTGCTTATATACCTTCTCTATTTTATAACAACGCGCACTTTGTTGTTTATATTACTCAATTTTCTAAAAGCGTCTCTTTTTTATTATTCTTCAACTTGCTAGTATGCGCGCGAACAGAGCACTTTCAAAACCATAACTGGCGCGGTTTGACAATTTAATTAAACATTTTTTTCTAAAAGTTCCTAGCTAGTAAATATACCATATTAATAATTTTATAAACCCTACTCTACACATCAAGGCGTCCTAAATTATTATCTATTCATTTTGTATGTTCGAGGTGAAGGAACAAAATTTAATTTATCTGAAATTTCTAAGCGTGGACATGGACTAGTGTTTAGGATACATTATATAGAAATAAAAAGAATAACAAAAACCTCGTGATATATTTGCAATCCTTATTTCCCGCACCCAGGCGGGATACGAGGATATAATCTATGAACATAAGAATTTGTTTAAACACTATACTCTGATAAACAACACATATTTCCAAATTCAGAACCTGTCGGTTAAAGTGAAACACGGAACATAGGAGGAAAATCGGAAGCTATATATATACTACACATACTATAGGGCGCCACGTATACAAGACAGGGAGGTCGCCACGCCACATGAACTCCCAGGGTTGAACACTCATTCAAACGTTTGCTTTACTCCCACAAAGGAAGGTGATAAATCATTTGAACCGCAATGGCAGAAGCCATATCATTAAGTGGACGCACTAATTAACGTATTTATAACTGGCCCGGATGTGATGGATTTAAGATCCCAGCTAGAAGCGAAAGTAACTCAAATCCATTCACCAGCGTGGCTGCGGTAGCTCCCACCTAATTCTGACAAAGTATTATATAAACCAGCGGTTTCCTGCATACAGATGAAACACGTTCGTGGGGGGCTTCGCGTAGAACAATATAACCAAGCTTAGCAGACGGGTACCACTCAAGGCGTCCTTTAATACAGTATTAAAGTAATACATTACTGTATTAAAGGACGCCTTGGTACCACTATTTCAACCATTAGTCGCCTTATAACGGGTATGAATGTATTATACTGGGGATTTTAGGGGGGACTCGTGACGCAAACAAAATTCATCCCTCTCCAAGAGAAACTCGACGCAAATAACATCTGAATATTCTCAAAATAAAACTGTAACCTGTTCTATTGACCATCGTTTATTGTTGTGGTTAGAATAACGTGACACTGTAACCTGCCCATTTATTTTAATTAATAATTAAACATTGAGAGATATTACTTAAATACTTATGACCTATAGTGCCATATCCAGTGTTTGTTGGGGCATTCTATCCAATCCAGTCATATATAATTTATATTATTATCGTCTTAAATAAATATAACACTATACCGGTAATAGCAATATTTCCACCTAACACATATTGTATTAGATCGTTTCTCTCAAGTTCAGTATCCCTTTCAAGTTGATCTATATATGTTATGGCCGGTCGTCCACGACTACGCTTTCCTTGAGTTGGTTGCCAGAGAAGTAGACCTGGTATGACCTCGTCTTTACTTCGCCAGCAGTGCCCACTGAATCTTAATCTGCGTTCACGGAGGTGGTTGATACAGGTGGTATTGTACCATAAAGCTCGGCGTTTGTCATGTGTTGTCTCCAGCTGATGTTTAGGGTTGCCCTTAGTAGTCTTGTGTAGCAACCATCAATTCGTTGTTCAAATGATTTAGTCAGTGTCCAGGTCTCACCCCCGTATAAAAATACACTTTCCACTGTGGCTCGAAAGAACTTAGTCTTCAGGTGCCTGGAGAGATCTGATTTCCAGATGGTATCCATTTTTGATAGAGCTACCCAAGCCTTTGCTTTCCTAACTTCTATGTCCTTTTTGCTACTCTCTATCCATGATCCAAGGTACTGGAAGTCGTCGACCTTCCTTAGTTGATTATTATTAATGGTTGTCAAGTTTCCATCAACATTAAAAGTCATGAATTCGGTCTTTGTAGCATTTATATGCAATCCAACCTCCTTAGCAGCCCTCTCCCCTTTATTTAGTAGAAGCTGTGCATCTGCTAGCGTATTAAAGAGCAGGGCGATGTCATCCGCAAAGTCGTTGTCCGTGACTTTAGTTGCCGGATATTTGCTACCTCTGCGTTTTTGTGTTATAAATAAGATAACTGCATGCGACTTGATTCATTTTAAGTCTGAGTATTCGATTAAAGCAGGTATTGTTAATTAAGGTGTTGTGTGTGCTTTCAAAATGGCATTACTTGTGGTGGGGAGAGCTTATTATGAATATTATTACTTTAGGTTTTAAATTTTTTTTTTTTGGGGGGGGGGGGGGGTACAAATACCACGCCTTGGCATGCACGCAGTCGAACTGTTACAATATCCAACACATATACTACCGGTACCGTAAGTATGTAACAGAACGGTTTACATACCCCTCCTGCTAAAATTTATTATTATAACAAAATAGGTCGTGTTTTATTAATATAAAGCCCAAGGAATAATCTCATCTGCACTATTGTCGGACTCTTCCACACTATTGTCGGACTCACCTGCACTATTGTCGGACTAATAACTGAGTTTTCGCCCACGGACACTGTCTGCTGCGTCGGGGTCCTTGCGATGGCCACCGTGGGAGCTGCGGACCCCGGATGGTGCTGCGGAACGGATCCGACAACTACGACCTGTCGGGGTTGTTGGTCCGACGCGGGGTGCAGACCGGAGTGGAGGCCGGGGTCCACACGGTGGGCTACAACCCCCTGGGGATGGGCGGGGGAGGTCACGAACTGTGTGGTTGCCATGGTACGATACGAAGTGAAATAAAGCGATTATTCGATATAAATCTGAGGAAACCTACAAACAATAAAATATTAAATATTAGCAAAGTCATAATTAGAAATTAATAAAATCATATTGACATTCATTTCATAAATATTTCATATATTCCTTTTTTCATAACATTCATAAAATAGGGATAAATACGGGTCCTGGGGTGGGGGGATTCCATGTTCTTCGGGAAAACCAGCGGGAAATAGAAGCAAATAACAGTTGATTAGGAGCATAATTAAACCTTAGCCCGTGCTATTTACTCTTGTTTAATGTTTTGATTAGTATAACAGGGACCATACCCTGGTCCTTTCCAATAATTGATGTTTAACATTGCAGGATGGCCGCCATGTAATCTGTATCATAATAAAGCAATTGGCAAAGGCCAACAGCATCAGCAAGAAGGGAAATAATTTCGAGAAGTGGTCCTTGTTCATTGTTGTAGGAGTGAGAAACTTAATTGGACTGAAAAAATATTAGTACGATACTTAAGGTTTGTATATATATCAGTATATTATATATACCAAACATTAGGCCTACATTTCCACAGATATACTGACATAACGATGATATAGGCCTATAGACCTATCTTCTAAATCTATCATTCATATAGGCCCTATAGATACCGTAGCCTAGTGCCCAGCCCAGCTATATATAATGGATTACTAGTCATATCTCTTAGTGCTGCCGCATTCTTAGTATGGTTTTGGTGAGGATGTCAGTTTTAATTAAAATTCTGGAGCCCAATATAAATCGATTTGAGATTCCACTATCCTGCAAATTGGCACGCTGAATGCTGCCGGGCCTCTAGGCCTTACTGCCTTAGAATCAAGCTGGCAAATGCGGTATTTAGCAAGATATTGTTACAGATTGTTGCATCAGTGCTGCAGTGTGTTGCCTGCGAGCCAGCCGAACTGTCGGCTGCAATGTTATGAATAATCAGATATTGAGCAGTTGGGCCATGCCATCGCCTATACCGGGACTGGTTATTTGGCATTGCCACATGCACACATGTCAGCATGAGCATGCACAATATCAGAATATACAGGACAGGGCATGGCAAATGGGGTAGGAAGCAGCTAGCAGGACATCAAGCAGTCAAGTTAGTGGACGTTTGTAGTTAGGAAGTTAGCCAGTTACGTAGGCCTACCGGTACCCATACTACCGGTCAGCCGGTACCATGTGCTATCGGTATAAATATTTTACCGCTGTCAGGCCTGCAGGCTGTCGTGAACGGGTAGGCCTACCAGCCTACCAGTACCGGTACTGCGTTAAGGTGGTGCGGTACGCTGGTACCGATCCCGTCCCCGTAGCCGTACCCTGGTTGCCTGGTACCGTGCCGTGCTGTAAGGTCTGAAGGTAGGTAAGTAAGGTAGGCCTAATGCAGTAATCAGGTAATGACAAACCACCAAACTGCAGGACCGGTCAGCCGGCTCCCGGTTGTCAACATGCAGACATGAAACCTGTCATACCATATAGGCCCTACAGGAAAGTTGATGGATATGTGTAACAGTGTAATTGAATCCCAAAATACGGATATTATACAGGTAGAACTTCATATAAGAATACAACTAAGGTTTCTAAGACATTAAAAAGGGCTGCCAAGCAACTCAAAACTTACCTAGGTGCTTCAACGGTCACCGGGATACTGTGTCTATGGAATCAATTCTCTCTGACAACTGTCACTAACCATATACCCTTGTAACTAATGCATATTCATCCGCATGAAAAATCTCTTTGTATTACAATAAGGAATATGGTTAAAATATCAACCAATTTACATATAACGCATAGAAAAATCACGTTTACCCATAAATATTGTACCAGATTTTCGAACTACGCTGATACTACTTCAAATTTTGGTATAGTTACCGTCCTATATTTTAATGCTGGAATGGCGTAACATTTCTCACAGTTAGTTATTGTCAGGGACAACGCATGACGCAAACAATCCTCTCTACAACAAATTTGGCGGAAAATTCAAATCTCTAGATACAGATGAAACCAAAGCATTTTTAATCAATTATTTGATTTAATTAAACTACTTTTACCCGGCAAAACGTGTCCAATTTCAAAGCGAAATTTCACAACTATACTGTTGCATAATTGTGTAGAGATGAGGACACTAAACGTTGCCTCAAATTCCCTCTTAAATTGTTATATCTACAAAAAAATTATCGAAAAATAATTGGGTTGTTTCCAATGATGTCGAAAATCAAGTAATCACATTAAAGCACGGGTTGACAAACTCATTCCGAGAATTATATTTTACGCAATTAAAGCAGTTCACAACATTAAAGTCTTCATCTCATATGGCCTAACCTGAAACCAAAAGATTTCAACAATGGATTTATTTTCAAACAAAATTAAAGCTTTCTGTAATACGGTTATTTAAGCGAGCAAGCAAGTAATTATTCTCTATACATTGATCATATCAATCATGATCTACATGAAATATCAAGAAAAATGATTAAATTCCAAGCGCGTTTTGTAATTCCCCCGACATGTCTGTTGGAGTTGGACTTGACATAAAGCAGCTATAAATCCAGACAGGTGGTGACTCGAATTTTCGTTATTGCATTGAATTGTGTCCATTGCATCAATTATCCTTTTTTAGTTGAATAGTTTTTCCATTGTTTTCCCAGCACAAATTTGGTTCAAAATATACAAAAAGTAAAAAAATAATAAAAAAAAACATTTTAATTCAATTTTCGGTATTGTATCAAATATGCTACAGCATTTGAATAGCCTTTCCTAAATTTAAAAATAAACGGCGACCTACTGTGAAGACGCTTGTAGGAGTTGCGACCACAAGCGGTTTACTCCCGCAACTGAAACATATGAGTATGAGAACCCTCCACCTCCAGGAGAAATACCGGCTCGGTCGTCGCCCGGATCAACAAGGACCGCGTCCCTCAGTGGTACACCAGGCTGGGGTCGATAAATTGGCTACTGGAACAGAAGACAGAGAAGAAAGAAGAACCAACCTGTTGAAATGTAAAACGACACTAAAGATTGCTACAATGAACGCACGCACGCTGAAAGCACTTACCAAACAGGGTGACATGGTCGCTCTGGCAATGGAATATAACATCGACATCATCTGCATCCAAGAACATCGGATTTGTCATGAAGACACTGCCATGAAGTACAATGACATTGGAAAGGGATGGACGTTAGTAACAAGCTCAGCAGTAAGAAACTCGGCCAATGCATCAATTGGTGGAGTAGGAATTCTGCTAAGCCCATTTGCACTTAAGACCCTAAACAACATCGAATCTATAAATTCCAGGGTTATGATCGCAACATTTGATGGGAATCCCAAGGCAACAGTTATATGCTGCTACAGTCCAACCAATGCTTCAGAGCCAGAACAATCAGTCAAGTTTTATGAAGTTCTGACTGGACTTATAAAGGACATTCCGAAACACAATGTTAAAGTCATTGCTGGTGACCTGAATGCGCAAATTGGCTCAGAAGACATCAAGGGTTACACCAGTTCTAACAGAAATTGGTACTTACGTTTAGACCTAATGGAAGAATGTGAATTGATACCAACAAACAACACATTCGAAAAGGGTAAGGGGAAGCTATGGACCTTCCAATACCCTAATGGAACCAAAAGCACAACTGGATTACATCCTTATAAACAAAAAGTGGAGAAACAGCATGATCAACTGCGAGGCATACAGCTCGTTCAACCTAATTGGTTCGGACCAGATAATTGTGACTGCAGAGATCAGACTCAGTTTGAGAGCCAGCAAACCCAGGACAAGCAAGCAAATCAACTATGACTGGGGGAAACTCAGAACTGACAATGCTGTAAAGGATGCTTATACAGTAGAAGTTCAAAACCGCTTTGAAGCACTTCAGTCAATGGATGAAGACGAATCCACCGATTCAATATACCAGAATATAATAACAGCCCACAAGGAATCAGCTAAGAGGCATATCCCCCAAAAACCCAAACGAAAACAGTATGTGCCATGGCAAAACTCTGAGGTTACTTGTAAGAGAGAAGATCTTAAGATAGCCTACAAAGTTAAAACCGAACAACCAACAACCGAAAACATTAACAAGGTTGAGAAAGCTAAGGACGATCTTAAATTGGCCTACAACATCAGCCAGGAAAAGTACATACAGGATAAAATTGAAGCAATTACAACTGCTCACATACAGCAACAATCAAGACTTACCTGGCAAACTGTAAATGAGGTATCTGGTCGGAAAAGTTATGCAGAGGGGCGCCTCAAAGCCGATAGTCCTGAAGAACGTGTTGGGAAGTGGAAAAATCACTTCAGCAAATTGCTTGGGCAGCCACCAAACATCGAGGTCAGCCCTACAAGGAAAATATATGACAAGACACTACCTATAGAAACAGGGGACTTCACACCTGCCGAACTCCAAAGACGCATTAAAAGCATGTCCAATAATAAAGCGAGTGGATTATATGAAATCCCAGCGGAGGTATGGAAAACAGGAGTGCTAAACAGACCATTATTGAATGTTTGCAACCGGATGTTAAAAGGGGAAAAGCCACCACCAATTTGGACTAAAGCCTCTCCCCAAGAAAGGAGACCTCGGCATACCAACAAACTATCGTGGGATCTGTCTGCTTGTAGTAGCTGCCAAAATATACAATAAAGTGATTCTATATAGGATTAGGCCTCACATAGAGAAACTACTGCGTAAGAGCCAAAACGGATTTCGACCAAGTAGATCAACAATAGCTCAGATACTTGCACTACGGAGACTGATTGAAGGAATTAAGTCAAAGAATCCCCCGCAGTCATGACAAAATTGTGCTAGGATTGAACTTTCGAATATCAGCTTTGATTTCGCTAAGATTATGGCGGGACTTAGTCACTTTTGAGAAAACACCAACTTGTCCAATTAAGGTAAAGTACGGATTCGTACGAAAGGGTTTTTTTTATTTTATGATTTCAATTCTAAAATTTAGCGAATTGTGCGCAGGCACGGTGTTGAGTTGATGTTTAGGATAAAGCTGTATTATTAAGCTTAAAAAAAATATAAATATCAGACGAATTGCTACATTGCTAATTTTTTTACATTGTGGTGTGTGTGGTAAAGTATGGGACATTGCTAGGTAAAGTACGGGACCTGTACGAATTTTATGGTCGAAATGGTCTCTTACACTTAACCTAACAGTAATTTCTGGATAATTAGTGATAATAAAGTACAACTAAGTATTTCCAACCAAGATATGGATGCAAAATGTGGGGCGACTCACAAATTGACCCGAAGTCTTAGCATATGGGCCCCATTGAAGAGTTCTATGTTATCTGTCATCTGTCTCATTTTTGATCGCTAATACTGTATAACTCGGTCATTTATAGATGAAATTAAACCAAACCTGGTACGTATGAAGTCTGTCAAAAGTTTGGAAAGAATCTGAGGTTTAAGGAATCAAAGGTCACATATCAGACAGTCTGTATGTTGGTACCGATAGTTTCAAAATTTTGATAAAACCGAAATAAGTCCACCAATCATTGATGAAACATAACCAAACTTGGTACACATGTAGTCTGTGAAAAGTTTAGAAATTCTTTCAATTTTTCTGAAAATGTATCAATTACTGTACTTAACCGATCTTATTATCTGCTAAAAAACTAAATTTTTTTGAAATTTGTTGTAAAGTACGGGACTTTACATGCATAAACTCAAAGATTAGTTAATGATTCTTAGTTCAAATGCATACTTCTATGCTTCCCCCTACTACAGTACATATCACCCTAAACCATTATAACACTCCTGCCCTCCAGGTTTCATATACAGTATTACAGTACATTAATACAGTGCACTATTGTAATTGCCATTATGGTAAAGTATTGGACAATTTTCAATTGGCCGTTATGATGTTTCTGAGGGAGTAGATTATGAAACTAATTGTTTCTTAAGATGACGCAACACAAACGTGCTTTGCATTCCACTGGGTGATTGGGCTG
Source organism: Nemertoderma westbladi (assembly GCA_032718475.1). Classification (NCBI taxonomy): domain Eukaryota; kingdom Metazoa; phylum Xenacoelomorpha; order Nemertodermatida; family Nemertodermatidae; genus Nemertoderma; species Nemertoderma westbladi. The sequence continues at coordinate 41,568 of JAUCBJ010002408.1, forward strand.
AGTTATGTAGACTACTTATCTGTGTATAAATTAAAAATTTCACTATTTTTTGGTATAGTATGGGACTTTACATGCATAAACCCAAAGATTTCTTGACTGAGGATTAATTTTCAGTTAAAATATAGACTCATATTCTTACGGCCGACTATGACCTTAGAGTATTATAACACTCCTGGCTTCACATATTACATTAATACAGTGCACTATTATAATCGCCATTTTAATGGTAAAGTATGGGACAATTTTCAATTGGCCGCCATGATATTTCTGAGGGAGTGAAAATGAAACTAATTGTTTTATACGATGACGCAACACAAACGTGCTTTCATTCCACTGGGTGATTTAGGCTGAGTTACATCTCTGTGAATAAACTAAATATTTCACTATTTTAAGTAAAGTATGGGACATCACATGGATTAACTTTATCGATTTCATTACGGAGGAATGAAACACTGGTGAAATGAAATGAAACCAAAAAAATTCGAAAATGGGTTTGTTTTTGATTTGGTACATGCTCAGAAATATTAATTTATTGCTCATAGGAAGTGCCTACAGGAAACGAAACTTTTGCACAATTTTATTCACATTTTGTGCAGGAATTCATGAAGTGCGATAAATTTTGACCTAAAATAAGTATAAATTCAAAGCTACATCTCATTTTTCGAAATTAGTGGGGAGGTTGACCTTTTCATGGAATGAGCCTAAAATGCTTGAAATCCTAAGAGCTTATGGAATACCAGAATTAATTGTTGCTGGCATTGGATTGTTATATTGTGACACAGAAGCGCAGGTACTCTCACCAGATGGGGAAACTGAGTTTTTCTCAATCCTGGCTGGCGTACTGCAAGGTGACACATTAGCACCATTACTATTTGTAATTGTGCTGGATTACGCAATGAGGACGGCCACAAAGGGAGAAGATCTGGGATTCATACTACAAGAACGCAGAAGTAGTAGATATCCGGCAACTACAGTCACAGACACCGACTTTGCGGATGACATAGCCCTGCTCTCTAATACGCTAGCAGATGCACAGCTTCTACTAAATAAAGTGGAGAGGGCTGCTAAGGAGGTTGGATTGCATATAAATGCTACCAAGACCGAATTCATGACCTTTAATGTTGATGGAAACTTGACAACCATTGATAATAATCAACTAAGGAAGGTCGACGAATTCCAGTACCATGGATCATGGATAGAGAGAAGCAAAAAGGACATAGAAGTTAGGAAAGCAAAGGCTTGGGTAGCTCTATCAAAAATGGATACCATCTGGAAATCAGATCTCTCCAGGCACCTGAAGACTAAGTTCTTTCGAGCCACAGTGGAAAGTGTATTTTTATACGGGGGTGAGACCTGGACACTGACTAAATCATTTGAACAACGAATTGATGGTTGCTACACAAGACTACTAAGGGCAACCCTAAACATCAGCTGGAGACAACACATGACAAACGCCGAGCTTTATGGTACAATACCACCTGTATCAACCACCCTCCGTGAACGCAGATTAAGATTCAGTGGGCACTGTTGGCGAAGTAAAGACGAGGTCATACCAGATCTACTTTTCTGGCAACCAACTCGTGGAATTCGTAGTCGTGGACGACCGGCCATAACATATATAGATCAACTTGAAAGGGATACTGAACTTTGGAGAAACGAAATAGCGACAACTATGGAGAATCGGGAAGCCTGGAAGGATCTCATTTCCACTGTCCGAGTTCGCTCGACCTAGTAGTTCCTAAATTTGTAGCAAATATTCCGTAAAGTATCCTATTGGAGGATGTGCTATCGGCATACTGCATTGGATAGGAGCACTATATATATAGTCATATATATGAGGATGCTAGGCCGGCTGGTTAACAAAATTGCGCCGCCGCAACTCCCCATCCGAGACAGGGGGGAATCTGGACGCAAAACCCGCCTTGGCGAATTATATCCCGCCTCAATGTTAAATTCTCAATTTAGGGAAAGGAGCAGGTTAAAGTGGAACGTTATATTAAGCAAAACAATAAACTAAACACAATAGAACAGGTTACAGTTATATTTTTTAGAGTAATCAACTGTTATTTGCGTCCAATTTCCCCAGGTAGAGGGATTAATTTTTATTGCGTCCAGTCCCCCCCCCCCCCCCCCCACCCACCCCCCCCCCCCTTCTTCCCCATCCCCCATAACTTGGGTGTGTTTTTCCGCAACTAAGTTCAGCGTCCTTTTTAAGAGGCGTCTCAACTCATCGACTATACGCCATGCTTATTCTCTCAATGATTCGCTCAATCACAAGACGTGCTCTAACTGTCCTCACGGACAGTTAAGATGTCCTGCTATGATGAGTTGGCTCTGTTCTAGTGTCAAGCTTGGGTGGACCAATGAGACACTTCCAATGTTACATAGTGTCTGGTTGAGATGTGTGCAATGTACTAGGCATAATAAACCAAGTGAACTATTCTTGTTGAGCAGTTAGAGCCCGGCGTGTTGTACACAAAAGTGGAAAATATTGATGGAGTTCCACCATTTTAGCTGATTCTGATAATCGAATTCACATACAGTTGTACCACATGTGCTACAATTACATTTTGGCATCTAACGAGTGCAAAATATAAATTTATTTTAAAATTTTTAAAAGAAAAATAAAAGAAAAATATGAATGCCATTCGGTGCTATAACAACCCTGCAACATTTTTATTTGGAAAAAAATTCATAATAATATAGCATTTTTTGCTTATCAATCACGTTAAATTTTTCTGTAAATGAATTAAATTGTTGGAATTATCTAAAACATTGATTCTATTAGTGTACACTAGGTGGCATCGCTTTATATTGTTGTATTACACCATGACCCGTAATATAGTGGGTAGGTACTAAAATGCACAACATGCAACAATGAGCAACAACGAGCAACAATGAGCAACAACGAGCAACAATGAGCAACAACGAGCAACAACATAGATACTCCCTATGGGGTGTTGACAGAATTTTGATTGAGTGAATTCTACGATTATGATCGGTCAATCTAAAATTAATTTCACTGTCCGATAATTGTTGCTGGTTGTTGCTCATTGTTGCTCCATTGTTGCTCGTTGTTGCTCATGGTTGCTCGTTGTTGCTCATTGTTGCTCAGTGTTGCTCGCTGTTGCTCATTGTTGCTCGTTGTTGCTCATCGTTGGTCATTGTTGCTCGTTGTGCATTTTAGCACCTACCTAGTGGGTTCAACTCACCGTGGTTGTTACCATGAAGCCGGAATTTTCGATTTCGCCTTTAAATTTTTTCTATAAGCGTTTTAAAAAAGTGTCTTTGCGAAATCGCACCATCCGTATCGTGGCCATTCTTCACATTAGTCGTAATTTTTCATATCAATAGAAAGCTTGCGTTGCAAGGATTCCAAATATGTAACAATATCTGAATTTCGTTGAGAAACAGCTGAGAAATAGGCGTTCAAAGATTGCAAGAATTATTGTTCGCTGCAGGCCATTTATTCTATTTAATAAATACACAAAATTCTAGAACGTGTTATTTATTTTATGAGTTGGTAGGCAACAGCGGTATGCCTATACAATATCTATATTGCATAGCTAATCATACATAAACAAATTGTTCCAGAATATTGTGTATTTATTAAATAGAATAAATGGCCTGCAGCGAACAATAATTCTTGCAATCTTTGAACGCCTATTTCTCAGCTGTTTCTCAACGAAATTCAGATATTGTTACATATTTGGAATCCTTGCAACGCAAGCTTTCTATTGATATGAAAATATTACGACTAATGTGAAGAATGGCAATGATACGGATGGTGCGATTTCGCAAAAGACACTTTTTTAAAACGCTTATAAAAAAATTTAAAGGCGAAATCGAAAATTCCGGCTTCATGGTAACAACCACGGTGAGTTGAACTAGTTGTGTTTCAAATTTCAAGCAATATGATAAAGATTTGTAGAAAAATTTGGGGGGGGGGGGGGGGGGTCCGTGTCATCAGAAAATGACACTATATTACGGGTCATGGTGTATTGTATATGTATATATGCAACAACATTTTTGAGGATAATTGTTTGGTTTCTTACAAAAGTGGGAATAATTTATGACAAGAAAAGTAATTGTAGCATTGTAATTGTATGTAAATGAAAATAAAAAATGTAATGTATGTAATGTGCCCCTTTACGTACTCGCAGCGCCAATGTTGTTGTATTACGTAATAAAGATAATGTCCATCTAGCACATTCACTATTATATTCGATGATAAAACATTATAAAAATTATTCTAAACTATACTTCAATATATATTTGAATCACACAGAAGTTAGTTAGTTTCATTGATTGGTTACTAGTAACTATAATTCACATGCGACATCAAGCGGTTAATGTAAGAACTATTTACATGACAAGGTCTAACATTAGCATTATTATGTTAAGTTTAACGTTATAGAGGGTTAACGGCTTTCATCACCGTATCTGCGCCTCTACACACTTCCACTTGTCGACACAGAGTTGCATATGTAATCTTTGTGACACCCCCACCAGCACCAGTGAACTATATCACCTAATACATCTAATTCTTTCAGTGGGCTACTACTTTACAGTATCTAATAAAATAATTAATATTTCTCGTGGATTAACTTTTTATCATACCTTATTTAAAGGGATGGGGGGGGGGGGGGGGGGGTTGGGATACTCGGTATGTTGGCATATTTTACTTTTAGAATGGAAGATTGAAACTAATTAAAATTTTTTGTCTGTGTAATAATTATGCCAGTGAACATAATTTGTAAACAAACAAATTATTAATTGAAATTAATTAACGACTTAAAACTGAAAATAAAAAAAACACCAAATGGCAGCACTAGAAATTGATATTTTTTCGCATTTTTAATAAACAATCCGATAAAAGTAGTAAAATAAGACTGTAAGACTGTGTTTGCAATAAACGGGAATAAATTACAGCAGAAACGGTTCATAAATACGGGGAGCGGGGCAATGATTTTTTTTGTGCAAAATTTACATTTTAAGAAAAACGCAGTTAAAGTTTGAACTGATCCGCGCAAAAACTCTTTGTCAATATGTAAGAATATCTGTCAATATATATCTAGCAACAAGAAAGCACAAAACCATGCTAAGATTTTTGCTGTGGGGATTGTCGCTGATTTCATTTATGGGGTCGGATTTCACTTTTAATGAAATTTAGTTTGTCTGTATGACGGTATGTATGTCTGTCGGTGTAACTTACTGTCCGACAATCTGTCAGTCAAATATAAGAGAAGGCAAGATAAAGATAATCTAGATAAGGCCATCTAGATAAAAGTTTAGCTATAGGGGTTTTCCTGATTTTCCTTACAGAATTCATTTGGAGTGTCAGTTTTAAATTGTGATGACTTCCCAATTGTTAGGCTGTCAGACGACGAGGCCAAATTTGAATAGTAACATCGGAAACGAAGTCACCGACCTAGAAAACCCATATAGGGATTTTTTAGATGGATAGTAAGCATTATATTGTTTTGGTGACATTCTGATAGACAAACCGACAGTCAAACGAACAGACAAACTTTTCTCGAAAATGAAAAGAGATATTGCTAAACGGTTTTCAACGTGAAATCTTGATAAAAATCTTCTCTAGATAAAATAGAAAAAAAATTGAAGTTTTCTAAAATTTACCCCTTTTTTACTTTAGGCCTATAGTTTGACAAACATAACATGCCCATTTTTCTATTATTCCCCGTCTTAAAATGTAAAAATACTTAACTTCAAGATCCTACTAGTAAACTTAATGGATACGATATACTCTTACTGTATTTTTATGACTATCTTAGGGGTTCCATAAAATGCTGATTGCAGGATTGTATGCAGACGATATCCGAGATTTTCCACCACAACTGCTGGACCACGCAATAATGGCTGGACTGTGTTACACTGGACTTAATGTGGTGGACGGTTGTTGGCATACCCACCATATTACATATAGTAAAGTACACGTACACGATTACCGAAATAAGTCGGTCAATCACAGATAAAATTAATAAAACTTGGTGCGTATGGAGTCTTGTGCTGCGCGAAGGAAGGCCCCACGCCTTCGCGCAGCACAAGACTCCATACGCACCAAGTTTTATTGAATTTTATCTGTGATTGACCGACTTATTTCGGTTTTTATCTATAGACTGAAACTAACCGACTGACGCACAGTCTCATTTTCGACCGAACTTCAGATTTTTTCTAAACTTTGACGAGCTGCATACGTACCAAGTTTGATTTAATTTCAACAATGATTCTTTGCTTTCAAGAATTAATTGTTAAAAAAAAACGTGCAAAATAATTATTACCGCGTGTAGGATTCGAATCTACGCGGGAAGTTCTCATTGGAATTCTAATCGGCCTTAATGTAATCTACAGAAGGAGTGACTACTGTCCGTGCCTGTCTATTATCCTATAGATCTCTTACTATAACGGTGGAACTTTTATATTTTTTAATGCAACTGCAGATCGATTATAATAATATCTCCGTTTATCAGCAGTGTTTAAGCGGTTTCTATCAGCAATGTCTGCATCTTTTTGCCACTCGCTACAATAGGATCGTCAATGAGTCATCGTAAGGGATGACCGAATACGAAATGTTACGCTAGGGATAATTTATCTTCATTTGGAGTATTTCGTAATTCTAGCAGACCGGCTAGAAAATCATCTGAATTTATATTGCCGCCAGTTTTAGCCAACAAATATTTTATCTTTTTCACATTCACCTCTGCGTGTCCATTACTTTTTGGATATCCTGGGGTTGATGGTTGCCACTTGACTCCCCATTCCCTAAAAAATTGCTGTGTTTCTTCAGCTGCGAATTGAGACCCATTGTCTGATGAAAAGATGTTAGGGACTCCCAACATTGCGAAATATTGTCTCAATACCTTTATATTATCAGATGCTGTAGGTGCATTCTTAAACTTATCAACAAGGGGGTATCCCGAAGTGCGATCAACATATACTATATAGTATGCTCCACCATACTGAAAAAAATCTGCTGACACAGATTGAAAAAGTCGAGCCGGAATGATGTGTTGCAACATTGGTTCAGTTGGAAGGGATGGGCGGAAATGTTGACATTCTAAACAAGTTTCAACAGAATTTGTGATATCAGAATTAAATACAGGCCAATAAACGGACTGACGTGCCCGTCTCTTAGTTCTTTCTATACCCTGGTGACAATGAGTCAATTTATCTAGAGAAATATCTGGAATATCACCATTTATGGCTGCCTCATTAACTGGATTTAAAAATATAGCAGACTGTTGCCCATAAGGGTCACCCTTTCGCGTGTGCGTGTGCATTCCTAAAAAATTGCTAAAGCTGTCTATGTGAGTGTTTACCTCTGTGTGTGAGTGTATAGCTCTGTGTGTGAGTGTTTACCTCTGTGTGTGAGTGTATACCTCTGTGTGTGAGTGTATACCTCTGTGTGTGAGTGTATACCTCTGTGTGTGAGTGTATAGGCCCATAAGGGTCACCCTTTACGTGCGTGCACACAAATGACATTTGATTATTGGAGGGTAATTTAAATATCTTGTTTTTACCTACTACTGAATTAACTGTACCGGTACCTACTGCAGTACTGACTTATTGGATATTACTGTATTACACTAATACTATTACACTAATACAGACTAATACTGCAGTACCTGAGTCCTGTATGGAATCCAATAGGTCAGTCTGTCAGTAGGTATTAGTACTGCAGTAGGTACGGTACAGTTAATTCAGTATCAGTACAGCAATACGAAGGCCCTGGTAGTAGGTAAAAACAAGATAGGCCTATTTAAATTACCCTCCAATAATCAAATTTCATTTGTTTGCACGCACGTAAAGGGTGACCCTTATGGGCCTATACACTCACACACAGAGGTATACACTCACACACAGAGGTATACACTCACACACAGAGGTATACACTCACACACAGAGCTATACACTCACACACAGAGGTATACACTCACACACAGAGGTATACACTCACACACAGAGGTAAACACTCACACAGACAGCTTTAGCCATTTTTTAGGAAAGAACACGCACACGCGAAAGGGTGACCCTTTTGGGCCTATACACTCACACACAGAGGTAAACACTCACACACAGAGCTATACACTCACACACAGAGGTAAACACTCACATAGACAGCTTTAGCAATTTTTTAGGAATGCACACGCACACGCGAAAGGGTGACCCTTATGGGCTTCCGTAGGATCTGAAATCGGGGCTCTTGATAAAGCATCTGGTATTAAATGTTTCATTAAATTAAAATTAAATTTTTCCTTTTTTCCATACAACATTGAAGTTATAACTGGACAATTTAGAACGGTAATTTAATACCCTGGTATTCTCTATATCAATCAGACCATATCGGTTGAACATTGTTTCTAGGGGTTTGTGATCTGTTATTACAGTGATTGATTCTAATCCTGCTAAATAAACATGACATTTTCGAATCGACCATAAGATTGCCAAGGCTTCCAATTCAAATATAGCATCTGGTTTCAGCTTCTTTTAAAAATCTGCTTCCACACTGTATAAGTTTCCAATATCCTAATTGTTTTTGCAATAAAACAAAACCAATGCCTTGTAAGCGAGAAACATCCGTTTGCAAACAGGTATCTGCATTCGGGTCAAACATTCCAAGAACAGGGGGTCTTAGTAATACAGAGCAGCTTTGACTTTTTTGAAAGACTGGTTATGTTCTGGTAACTATATGAATTCGTTTCGCGGACTTAATAATCCACGAGGGGGACTAGCTGCAGATGCAACTTCCGAACTAAAAGAACCCATTTGGTTCACGAGACCTAGGAAGCTTCGGAGGTCAGTCCGAGTGGTAGGTATTGGAAAGTCTGAAATGGCATTCACTTTGTTAGGGTATGTTTCCTGCTGCTGATATGTTTCCATGTGATATTTTATACCCAACAAAATCAATCTCTTTGGATATAAGAATAGATTTATTTTGGTTTACAGTAAAATTCTAATATGCACATCATTATAGGACATCACAGACGATGCTCACAAGTTTTCTGATAGTTGGAGATCCCATAGCAATGTCATCTGTAACTTTCTGTACATTTAATCCTATGAAAGCCTGATCACCACGGTATGAACACATGTTGAATTTAATGCAGGGCACTTATTCATTGTCTGATGACCACGTTGACCACACTGGCCACATCGATCAGTATTAATAAAATCTTTTTTCTTTATTTCCTTAATTCTAGGTTTAGTAAGTTTGCGGGATTTGTTATCACTTTGTTTTACATTCAATTTTCTCTTATTATATTCAGTTCTATTTATATTAATAGACGTATCAACACAATGACTTACCTTTCCTAAGCTTTTAGAAGCTATTCGTGAAGATTCTAATGTAATTATAAATTTTCGTGATGCATTGAATTCTAGTGGTGGATCCTGGTGATTAATTTTTCGTGGTCTTGATCGTTGGATATCACAAGTATTAATAATGCAGTATGCAACCTATCTGCTGTAACAGTTGATGTACTGGCATACTCTCCCAACTCGATTATTTTGTTACACACAGAAGTATAACTTTGGCTTTCTTTCTGTCCTTTTGAAAGCAATGACCGCCATTCCAAATTTGCGTTACGGAGTGAACAAAGATATTCTTGAATATGATTATGAATTTCTTCAATATCTAAATCAGTATAACGCACTCACCCTCAATTGCATCCATAGACTCAACAAAAATCAGAACACATTTCGATAACTTATTAGAAGTCAGCAATGGTCACCTGGATACTGTTCCAACTACAGAGCGAAAGTCGAGCGAAACTAGCCATCATTGTATAATTCGCCGATTACTATAAAGCGGAAGTAAAAACTGCAATAGATGACTTCACTACCAATAAGGCAAGAGGACCCGATCGTAAGTTTTATGAACACCTAAAACATGCTGCACCGCTAATAATTGTAATATTAACAGTTCTCTTCAACACATGTTTGAACATCAGTAAACTACCACAGATATGGAAGTTACGTATTTGTCGACACGCCGACTTTAGGGAGTGATTCATCAAAGCGAGTTGTGTATCCTTGAAGAAGGTCGCTAAGACAGAAATCGATTGGACGTTAAAGTCATAACTTTTTCATAGTTTATGGGAGGTGGACCCCAGGACCCATCATTAAACAGACAATCAATTAGGGAGGCGATTCGTAAACTTTGAACTCTTCTGTAAGGTGTTTTTTGTAGGTTTAATGACCTTACATTATGCGGTATTTTATTATGAACATTTATTGGTGCTTAAATTAATATACATTTTATACTTCCTAGGCCTCAAATTATTAGAAAAGTACAGTAATTTGTTAACAATCTTTTGGGCGCTTTTTTCAATAGTTTATTTTTCTCCATACTTTATTTTCCTCTGTATATTTTTCATTATTTTTATTACATTTTGTAGACTGTATGAAATTGCCTACCGAACACTATGCTTTCCAACTACTGAATACAGAAACTGGGATTAAACAGTTTTAGCGCTATTTCTAACCGCACATTTAGTTCCTTTATAGAATTAGTTTATTCGCATATTATAATGACCACTACAATTTCTAACTACGCGTAGTCTTAGGCCCAAAATTAATTCAGTACAGTACTCCAGTAGACAGTAGTGCCTATTCCTCTACCGGTACCTCTTTTAGTACATAGGCCTGCAGTTGTAGTGTATTTTGTATTTTATACATTATCTCGTGTATCCCTGAAGAAGGCCGCTAACGATCGGACGTTAAAGTCATAACTTTTTAATAGTTTATGGGTGGTAGAATTAGTACTGTAGTATTAACAGCGAGTTGTTATTTATCACTTTACAACTTCAGAGGACATTACAGTATTGTATTGGCATGTACGTACATTTAGTATTATATTGGTGTTGTAATGTCCCTTTGATTATTTGGTAACCAATGTCGGCGAGCTGTAAGGTTACGGTGTCATTGGTTACCATGTAAACAATAGGTGGTATTTAATATTAATTGCCTGACAGCAAGATAGGCCTGCTGCATTACCTACCAGTAGCTATTAATAATCAGTAGCGATAAACTATTAACATGGCTCCAAACGCCACCATAAATATAAGCTAACTTTTTATAACATAATTTAGGTCATTTTTATATTTATTTTATACAGCAACTAATTTAATTTGTGCAGTTTCTATCGCTTATAATGAATGGGAGAATCTTTTAGGCTCGTTAAGCCAAGGAATGCCTGTTCACCACCATGGGTGATCTTCCACAGTAAACCCTTCCACTTTCACTTATAATATATATACAATCATTTCATAATGTTACAATTTTAGAATAAAACTACATCAATACTTGTTACAAAGTACTTTACAGTGTTCTGATCCTCGGTGCTTTATTTTCACTCACTCACTACGTTCGTTCGTGTAACAAAGCTACTCGGATCATCACACTATAAACTTTACTCACAAGTATGTAAATAGTTATTATTCTAAAATAGTAACATTACTCAACGCCGTTAGTATTAACAGCGAGTTGTTATTTAGCACGTTACAACTTTAAAGGACAATACAGCATTGTATTGGCCTGTACATTTAGTATTGTAGTGGGTGTTGTAATGTACCTTGTTTATGTGGTAACCAATGACGGCGAGCTGTAAATTTACGGCGTTATTGGTTACCACGTTAACAATAGGTAAGAAATTTGTCTAACAGCCAGAGATAGGCCTACTGAAATACCTACCGGTAGGCGGGATATAACTATTAATAAGCAGTAGGTAGGGCCTAGCTATATTATTATAACATGGCTCTAAAACGCCACCATAAATATAAGCTAACTTATTTATAACATAATTTATGTCATTTTTACATTTATTTATACAGCAACTAATTTAATTTATGCAGTTTCTATCACTTATTATATATTATAAGTGATAGAAACTGCATAAATTAAATCATTTCGTAATGTTACAATTTTGGAATAAAACTACATACATATTTGTTGCAATAACTATTTACATACTTGTGTGTAAAGTAGCACTTTACAGTGTGATGATCCGAGTGGCTTTGTTACACGAACGAACGTTAGTGAGTTAGTGAAAATAAAGTTAAGTGAAGTGAAGTACTTTACAGTGTTCTGATCCTCGTGCCTTTATTTTCACTCACTCACTAACGTTCGTTCGTGTAACAAAGCCACTCGGATCATAATACTGTAAAGTGCTACTTTACACACAAGTATGTAAACAATATAAACAAACGAGTTCGGTTATGTCTCCTAAGCACCAATGGGATTCCAGCCGACAAATCTGGTTTATCTATTTGGAAAGTCTACTGCTGGTGCATTACGTAAGCTGCTAGCGGACATATAAGTGGCTTTAAATAGTTCAACCAAGCGAGACAGGTTAATGTACGTTGCCTTTCTCGATATGGTAATACGGTCGAGACTACCACGAGACTACGAGATGACATCATGAAAAACCTTCACAACAATAGGGTTAAAATATTCGATGGCCTGCGTTTATCCAGTTCAATCACTTAACTGCGAGGAATATTACAGGGAGACATATTTTCACCTACGTCCTTCAACATCTTCATTGCGGACCTAGCGTCAGCTTTTAACCGCGCTATCGCCCTCCTTAAATATATTTTCTAAGCTGATGATCTCGCGTTCTAACCATGAAATTAAATGTGGTCTGAACGTCCTCCAAACTTGGTTTAAAGATAACGGAATGGAAGTTAATATGGTAAAAACAAAAGTAGTTAAGTTTAGAAATAACCGGCGTCTCGCTCAAAATGACACTTTCACACAAACCCGTTACCATTTCTAATGAGTATGAATACCTCGGTGACACCTTACAAACATCGCTGTGCTTCACCAACCATATAAAATCCAAAAGAAGAAAATGTTATGGTGCAATCGCGGCTCCCTTTATCACCTACATCTGATCTCAACTGAAACTGGTTTACTTGTTTTTTATTCGAAAGTTGCCCCAATTATAACGTATTCTCTTGCAGAACTTGGCCCTTTCCTAAACTTAACGCACCTTAAAGACATCGACAAAGTAAAGTCCACCTTTATTAAACGCATGTTAGGCCTTCTTATAACTGCTTCATCTACTCTAGCATTTTAAACACGTTAAGGTAAATACATTTATTAACAATATAGTGGATAAATCCCCAACAGTTATCACCCAGCGCATGATGGACCAATATAAACTGTTCCGCGGCGACCGCGAGAACAACTTAGTCGAGGAAGGTTACACCGCGGGGTCAGCGTTCTCAAATTCAACATGAAAACGCCCGGGGTAATCGCTATATTACCACCCGGTTAACGGCCCACGGGTACCACCATAAACTCTGTAAAATAAACAGCAGGTCCAACCGCTTTCACGTTCTTATCTGCCCAAACCGCCCATCTCTACAGGAACTATTGGCCTCTTAGGTTTTTATTATCTTTTTAAATAAATATTAGTTTACAGTAACCTGTGTGACACTCACCCGTTTGCCCCGACTGGGGGCGTATATATATTATTAATATATTATTTAGATAAACTACAAGTCAACCACATGTTTTAGTATCAAATGTAATACAAGGGTTGACTTGGCGTAAGTCTCAATTAATATCACTTCTCGGTGAATTAATAATGTTTATTTATCAATCAAGGGAAAGAAACAGCTTACTGTAGATAATTATACTACAATTTCGTATTCATTTGGCTTTTTTGTTTTATTTTTGATATTCTAACCATAATAATAAGCGAGAATCAATACAGTCAAATTGTTATTGTAATCAGCTGTTATTTGGGGCTCAATCACCCCACTAGTGTTGTCGACATGCACAGAACTAAGATAGTCAGACAAAAATGAAAATGTATAAGTTGGTGCCTCTGCGGACCTTTTCGTGGCACAAAGCGAAAGCGGGGGCAATAACAAGATAAAATATTGAATTGTATTACATCCCCCACTACCGCAATTACACCAAGGCAATCACCAATAATCAGAAACGTGATTGGCGCTTGTTTGCGGTGCTGCTTCCCAGTAGGGTGTTACTAGTTAGTAGTAGTTAGTGAGGTAGTCAGTAGTACTCCCAGTAAGTAATTCACTACACCTAGTTTCATAGTGCATGTTTATTCTCCCTCTGGAACTACCGATCTCAACTGATCAATGATTTCAGCATGCATCTAATATTGTAAAGTTGCCTTTTTTTTAGTTTGTGTTGTTTTTACATTCCCGCCAAGTATGTACTTCTTGCTTGCTTCAACAGATAAAAAAAATAAAATTTAAATAATAATTACTTTTTGTGCTGTACACTGAGAGATATATGTGTTAATAATAATTTATGTTGGTGCTGAATCATTCAGGTACATTGACTCACGCACATTATTCTTGGTTCTCATGAAAATATCGTATAATTAGTTTTTATTTCAATCTATTATTTATTGTGTAATTTATTGCAGTATTAAGAATGCTCCCCTCAATGAATTGAATGACAGCCGTTTTAGGGTACCGTTAATAGGTTTCTGCTGGTGAAACTCTTATAGGTTGATGAGCTAGTTTAGCGCAATGATACACGCCATACGGTAGGTACGGTGCATCTATTACTACATGTAGTTGTGCCGCATGCGAGGGAATTTCATTATACTCACGTGTCTCGTTACTTTCTGAATTCATTCAAAGTTTTTAATTTAGTCACATTAGGTTTCCATTTTTCTAGAACGTTTAGCAATAGTTATTTCTATCTATCTATAATCGGCAGGCTGCTGCATGGGATTGCTATGCCGGCTAAAAACGCCGCCACAAAACGCATCTTGACTTCCTCGAGATTATCCGCATCTTCAAGGCCAGTGCCCTTTAAGATGCGCCTCAAAGAACTTAAGTGCTGCCAACCATTTCTATGCACTTACGGCGAAAGCAATGTACTGCGATGCGGAGGCGGCTTTGTTCATGTGTCAAGCTTGGGGGGACCAATGAGACACCTCCAATGTTAGATAGTGTCTGGTTGGAGGATGTGTTCATTGTCTTTGACACTGTGAACCCGACGTAGCATTCTTGTGAATGTGCCTTCCAGAGAGCTTGTGTCCTCGGCAGTTGGAGCCCAGCATGGACTCCCATAGAGGAGTACTGGAACTACTGCTGCTCTAAATAATCGGACCTTAAGTTTCCGATTAATTCTCAGTGACTTCCAAATCATGGAAAGGCTGCCCATGCCTTTCCCTTACGTATTCGTTAGGTCCTAGAATGTTAATGAGATCCTTATTCCTCTAATTTATCTTCCAAAACATACCCAATATTTGTTATCATTCAGTTATGATAATAACTGAATGCCAAAACACAGGATTATGCACTGGCTTGTCCTCACGGCGAAAGCAATGACCTGCAAAGCGGAGGCGACTATGTTCTAGTGTCAAGCTTGGGGGAACCAATGATACACCTCCCATGTTATATAGTGCCTGGTTGGAGATGTGTGCATTGTACTTGACACAATGAACCCGGCGTAGCATTCTTGTGAATGTGCCATCCAGAGATGTGGTGTCCTGAGCAGTTAGAGCCCAGCATGGACTCCCATAGAGGAGAACTGGAACTACTGCTGCTCAAAATAATTGTACCTTAAGATTCCAAATATCTATATTATATGAGACTTATAAATACTGGACAGTGGACAGACAGCCCATTAAAGCTGCACATGCATCGTCTTATGTATTTTGAAGGCTTTCCCATGATCCCATGTTGCAGAAATCATCCACATGCTCAAGCACGCCATCTTCAGAGCTTATGCTCATACGATGAGACATTTCCAGAGGACTGTCGAAAATATCTCTTAAAATTGTTGTCTTCTTGGAGTTAACAAAACGATCATCACGAGAAGCAGCCTTTTTTCTAATGGGCTGCTGAACCATTGGGTTCCCTAATTCTGAGAGTTCTCCTACGTCATTAGCAAAGTCTAGATCAGTTAGGTACTTGGCTGGATTTCCTCGACTTAGTCGGTAGTGGGTGTTACCATCACAACGTCATCATTATGGTTGTCTAAGGACATGCGTAGAACATAGTCAACCATAATTATGAATAATAATGGTGCAAGTAGGCCACCCTGGAGGACTCCCCATGATACTTCGAATTAATTTGTGTCACCATCAATGGTAGACGCAAATATCGTCGAACCATCGACGATTCCCGCAACAATTTCCTCAGGAATCCCCTATAATGCAAGTAATAAATTGCATGAAATTTGAAACGGTGTTAGTTTCACCTACCTCATCCTTAGTGGGTGAGCCAGAATTTATATTTTCGCTTTCAATGTTTAGCTACAAAAAATTGAAAAAAGAATCTCCAGCGATATTGCACCAGTCGTTCTTCCACAGTCAGTCATTCAGTTCGTTCCAGCAGTTATCCTTAAATTTTATCGTATTTTGTTAGAAAGCTGGCAGTGCAAGGATTCCAAAAATGTAAAAATATTTGAATTTGATTGGGAAATAGCTGATATTTGGCCATATTATTGCATGTATTTGCTTCCCCTGCAGGCCATTTATTCTATTTAATAAATACACATTCTGGAACATTTTGTTTATCTCATAATTGCTTGGCAACATACATTAATATTCATACCTAAAGAAAATATTCTAGAGCATTAAAGATAATAAATGGCCAGCAGCGGAAGCAATGACATGCAACATTCGAATGCCCATATCTCAGCTATTTCCCAACCAAATACAAATATTTGTACATAATTTGGAAATTTTCTATTGCAAATTACTATAAAATTTAAGAATAAATGCAGTACAACTGGTGCAATATCGATGGAGACACTGTTTTCAAACGCTTGTAGCTAAAGATTGATAGCAAAAATAAAAAATCTTGCACACCCACTTCCACACCCGAGTATTCTGGGACATGGTGTATTAGTTTTCATTTCTTGCAGGATTCATTTAGTTCTGTACATGTCTATTAGGATGGGGTGAATGAGCACCAAACATTTAGGCATTTTAAAAACCTCAACGGGGGACACTATCTACTTTACTGGCACGATCATCTGGTGATTCAGCCTTAACCTTGGTGGTTGGTTGGCTTTTCAGCCCAGTAAGCAAGTTGATCGATTTCCATGCCTGGGATGATTGCCTGCTGTCTGTTGTCGTCGGCATCATTGATGGCATCAACCTGTTGGTTTATTAGCTCCTGTAGATTAACAGAGTAATGCCTGTTCAGGGACCTAGATGCAGCCTTAACTGCATTCTTGGCCGCTGTACTGTAGTACCGGTACTCATTCTACGCATTGTGTGCCTCTCGGCACTTCCTCAGTACGTCTGTGAAGGCAGTATGGCCATCGCAGTCATCTGCTGCCCCTGATGCAAGGGGTCCATATCTGTTGCTCAGCTCCAGTGAGTTTGAGAAAATACATTAGAAAACTGCTTGAGGATTGAAATCTCTATTAAATTCCGCACATGATAGGATTAAAATTGTTTTTACAATTTCCAAAATAGGGCAGTGCTACCCCCCCTCCCCCCCCCCCCTTTAAGTTCTCTTCTTAAGGTTGATACCATTCGAATCCGAAGTCCATTCGAGATATCCCTTACTACTCCAGTCCCTGGCCTTAGACCGGGTAGGAATTTTGGGGTGGACGGGATTGCTCACCGAATCCCAGTAGGACATACATATATGAGTGTAAAAATCCTTGGGTAGACTTTCTGCTCCCTGAGCATAAGTTTTTTATAGCCATTTGTTTTGTGTGTCCGTGAGTTGTTCACAATCTCAAGAATTTGTGGTGATTTGAGTATTTACTACGTCAGTTTCCACGGCAACTACAGTATTATACATATTTTATACTAATTTACTGTATAGATTGTGGTGAAAGTGGTAAAGATTACCAGGGTATTTTTGCGTTATACGCCATATATAGCTGTTTTTATTACATTGTTAAAAGACACAATTATTTCATGTAATAATGTTAACTGTACTTCTTTTCTATCCTGTGGGCGACGATTACTTGTTTCAGCAAGAAGTGCAATACTAAGCGATGATGCAGATGCCGGAAAGATATCGTTTCTTGCACATGATTTTGCAAATGCAATTTTGAAATTGAGTGCGAGAATATTCCATAATTACAACATTTAGTTCAAAGCATTTAATTAACATTATATAACATTTAATAATAAATTAACTCAGTGTTCATACCAATATCACTATTTTACTGTGCCCTCTTTTCTTTATAGCTCGCTTCGATCGGTTTATGGTTAATTGGATTCATCGTAAAACCGTTATACTTGGTTAATTCTGGTAACAAAAGCTAAATAATAATATCATTTTTGTTGTTTTTTTGTTTGTGTCTTGATTTGGAAAAATGATGAGAACACAGATGATTATTTGCATTTTTATGACGTCATAAAATGACGTAAGGGCGTAAGACGTATGACTTAAGGCCAGGGACTGGATTATACAAGAGATGAGAAATCATGGAGATGGATTGAATTCGATTGACACTATAGTTGTATACCATTGTCGATGTTGTAGATTGATATATATATATGTGCAAAATGAAATAATTTTTAATCATCGAGGGAAACTAGTTTTTCCCAACCCCAGAATAGAGTAGCGATTGGAAATCGTAACAACGGGTACCGGAAGTGCGAAAACTACTTTTTCTAAGTTGGATTACTTTATTTTAATCTTAATTTATTAAATTTTCCGTCATACAGGGTCATTGTATGAATATGACCTGCTTACATCAGGATTACAATGTATGGCAGATTTTTGTAATGATATTGTTAGATTAAATATTATATTTCAATTAACTATTTATTTGATTATTCACGGACGTTAAGTAAAAATTTTTACCTCAGTAGTAATGTAAAATGCAACTAACCTAGACGTTATTGCATGCAATCAGTTGACGGCAGTCTGCGTATCGGTAAATCTCACCCCGCTTCAGAAGGCATTATCAAGAGGCTAAGCCAGGAAATGTCACTAGAGAGAAACTCAAAGGGAGAGTGAAATGGAGCTATAACCGCACGATATAGTGACTGTAACCACTGGGAAGCAGCACCAAAAACTTGCTCCAATCATATTTCTGCTTGTTTATGACTGTCTTGCTTGTGCGTATACAATATTTTTGCATAGCAGAAATATTTTAGTTGAGCCACCATAGCATCTCAATATGCAGCTTCAATGCGGCAGGCCGATTATAGTAGTAGTCTAAGCTGTATTAACCTTCATAATTGTTCTATAAAACTTTATTTACCTGTTTGTGTCATCGAATACTTACACTGTATCTCCTTTAACCCTGCCTGAGGGTGTACATATATATATATATTATAAAACATTTCAGGCTTTTGGAAAACAAGCCGTCCACCTAGAATGGTATTGCATAACTAATGATGCTCGATTTTTTCATTAACGAGGTAGATTAATTAAATAAATACGCAAGTGATTAATTAATGTTCCCTCAAGCTTTTACCATAAATAAATATTTATAGTTATATTTATTTATTTATTTTATATAATTTATATTTATAGTACAAGTTAAGAAATCATGTCTTCTTTTCTGTTTAGACACTTCTTAATGCAGCGGGTATATATAATATATATATATTAGATACATCGAAATATATTTGTAAGTTGCATTTTCTCAATTTCTGGGTCTCCTAGAATCACACTTCTGAAGGTTCGGTTATGGCAGCAGTAACTATGGTTACTGGTAAGAGTAAACTGCGAAATTCCTGGAATATATAAAATCCATAATCCCCAATTTATTTAATATTCTAGAATATTACAACACTTTCACTTTAGCTATTTCACAATGGAATAAGATGCTATGGACGACATTATTTATGTTTTTAAAAAATACTAAATACAACCTTAAAACGAATTGTAGATCATGTTATGTTAGAAAGCTGTCCGTGCAAGGATTCCAAATATCTAACACATCTGAATTTCGTCCTAAAATAACTGAGGTATAAAAGCGTTAAAACGTTGCATGGTTTTGCATCTGCGCGAGGCTATTTTATTCTAATTAATAAATACAATAAATATATTCTGGAACACATTGCAACATGTACGAACAGCAATCTACATAATTATGTTGTATGGAAATAACTGAGAAATTGAAATATCAGGCCAGCAGTAAGAAAAGGTGTCGATATATCATCATACCAAATTTTATAGCATTTTATTGAAATGACTTGCTAAAAATGGTTGTTGTATTAAGGGTGATGGTGTATCCATTTAATTAAAATTTTATTGCAAAGATTAAATTATTATTAAAAGTATTTAATATTTGCCCAGCTACGCTCACTGACACTGTATTCCTGGTGATTGTGTAGCGAGTATTAGTAGACTGGCAGTTGGCGTCGTAACAATAAATGAGGTTCAAAGGCAAGTGGCCTTACGTCTTAAGATTATTCAATCTTAATGGATGTGTTTAATTTATGTGTTTATGTGTTGTTCTCTATATCCTGGCAGGATATTAAACAATTTTATATAATTTTGTATAATTTTATATGGTAAGGAGACTTCCGTCATAGGGCATGAGAATATTGAAAGTCCCTTACCCGATTCCTGAGTGCTCCTCTAGTAGAATATATACCTCCCTTCCCACTAGACCTCTGTTTTCGTTCAGGAAACCTGCTGTCGGACAATTCGTACCAGTCGTGGATATGTAGTAGATATGTAGTAGTAAAGTACGGAATAAGTATGTTTGGTTTGACTTACTATGTATATTGGATACCTACTAGTTCAATAACTACTATTCTCACTAGTAGGAGTTATTGCACGTACTTTGCGAATAACGTATACACCAATAATACACAGTAATATAACTGTAGAAAGTAATATAAAGAGAAGAGGTGACATTTAATGTATAAGTTGTCACATTAATTACACAGAAATATTGCTAATAACTACTAAACATCTGGCCGGACTAATATTATCACTTCAACTAAGGCCCTGCATGTACACTTTCAAAACGCCAGTTACTCATCTCGGCTGTGAGTTGTTGCGAATTCACAGCCAAGTCCCCTTTGTTCCAAACCTTGCTCTAATCCAACTGTTTTGCCACTGCCAAAT
>JAUCBJ010002409.1:0-79612 GCA_032718475.1 Nemertoderma westbladi
GAGAAAGCGATCTTCCTCCATTTGTTGCGCAGCCAACTCGGTAGTGCCTGCGCTATCGTGGTGATGTTATTGGACGCGTTGAGCTCGTATGGCGCGTCTAGCGTCTTCAGCACGATCAGCGCCTTCTCGACTTTGTTAGCAAACGTCTTAATGCTAACGGGGTTATCCTGTAGGCCACCCGATGTTATGCCTCTCAGCGTCTGCCTGATGATCTTGGCCGGGTGCCCGTATTCCCTATCCAGTGCCCGCCATGCTGTCGTGAAGCCGCCCTCTATTCCTTGGTATTGCCTCACGATGTCGTATGCTGGGCCTCCCGTGTACACTTGTAGATACTTTAGGCACTCCGCCTGCGTCAAGTTTTTTGTTAGTATTTCGTTACTATACATTCGCCGAAACTGTAAGTATTCTTCCGGCCTGCTCCCATCGAATTTGAACGGTTCCACGGGTGGTAATTCGATCCTCGTTTTCAACGCATCGATCAACGTGGCCATCCCCATTGCCTGCGCTTCTAATGGATTCGACGGGTGCTGTATAGTTTCCCCTGTCTGGTGCGGTTCGTCCGTCCTATTTCTTGATCTTCTCTGACTCGGATATGTCATCGGGGGTAGCGGCCCCCTCCATATGTCTGTATCACACGACCTGTTTTCATCTAGGGGTCTCGTTGTTCTTGTTCCTGTCGGGGTATATTGTTGATATTGTGATGGGGGAATGTCACCCTGTCCCCCCCCCCACCGGTATGTCTGGTACTGGGGTTGATGTTAATATGTTGGGGCCCATACACCTATCCGCAATAATTCCCCCCTCCCCTGGGTATATGTTATGTCCCTGCATGCTGTAGTCATACTGCTGTGCTGGTACCGGTATAGGCCTATCAGCTTCTGGCCTACTCGCCGGTATGTATTCCGCGACTTCCGGGTTTAATCCCGTTGTCCGCGCTATCCTATCGCCTACATTGCCTCTCTCAGTATGGCCTACGGTATGTGCAGTAAGACCTACAGTATGCCCTACAGTCTGCATGTGTTGCTCGGGATCGAAGTTTATTCTTCTCGAATAATCCTCCCCGCGGCTACCGTATTCTCGATCGGTAGGTATATTCCGTCGGAAAGTTTCTCTTCGACCCCTCTCTCCACTGTTTTCATCTTCGTACCGGTACATCGCGTACCCCTCTCTCGGCGTGTAATGCGTCTCACCGGATCGCATCCCTCCGGGGCGACGGCAATCTCCCGGAGTCCGACCCCACTGACTCTCCGTTCTCATCTCGACTACCGACGGCTCGCTGTCCGTCCTCGCTCTTCTATCTTTTGCGGCGATACTTCTACTACTCTCTTCCTCTCTTCTCCTATCAGTGGAATATTCCCGCTCACGAGATCTCTCGTCGACCTCCCGGTTAAACCCCACTGTTCTTCTTTCCTCCTCTGATCGGGCTCGACGCTCCGTCTGCCCTCCCGCGACGTCAACCTGTCTTTCTCTGCTCGATCGCACGTCGCCGGGGATACTCGCAATCCCCCTATTACTTTCCGTCGCCGGTTGTTGCGGTTTACCTTGTTCGGCCCTCGCATTGTCCGCTGACGGCTGTGGGACACTCTCTGCCCCCCCCCCCCCTCGCCGCTAACTCTCTGTTGTGGGGCCCTTGTAGCCCCCCCCCACCCGCTACATTCTACTTCGCTACCTCTCGCCCCGCTACTATATATCTCTCTAGTCGACACATCAACCCTATCACAGTCGGGTCTGTTCACCCCCGCCTCTCCCTCTGCTATTGCGTGGCCTTCCAGGCCCTCTACTCCCTGCCTACCAACTACGCGGCCTACCAGGCCCTCTGCTCCCTGTCTACTAACTACGCGGCCTACCAGGCCCTCTGCTCCCTGTCTACTAACTACGTGGCCTACCAGGCCCTCTGCTCCCTGGTTACGTAGGCCCGACGTGTTTACATTAATAGCACCCATATTGGAAACGGAATTAATTTGCTCATTTGAAACAAAATCATTTGTATTATTCTGCGCGACTACGTTATCTGAATTATTTTGTAAATTCGGGCTAAGATCAT
The DNA here is from genome assembly GCA_032718475.1 of Nemertoderma westbladi. Lineage (NCBI taxonomy): Eukaryota > Metazoa > Xenacoelomorpha > Nemertodermatida > Nemertodermatidae > Nemertoderma > Nemertoderma westbladi. Next base: position 2,045 of record JAUCBJ010002409.1, read on the forward strand.
TATTTGAATTATTCGAATTATTCTGTGTAATTGCGTTATTTAAGTTATTTTGTAGGTCCGAATTCGAGTTATTATTTTGATTATTTGAATTATTTTGCGTAACTACATCAATATTAGGATTATTTTCTACATTAACACTGGGATTGTTCTGATTTAAATTTAAATTACTACCACTAGGCAAAGTATTTCCTGTAATAAAGGTTTGATTAGCGTTATCCCATACGGTACTATTAATATCAACAACGTCTACTGTACCATTATTATTACCCCTCCCGCCCGTACGGTCGCACCAGTTTTGGGTCTGTCGTGCGGTCCCTGTCAGTGGAGTATTAATAAATATATCTACGGCCCTCGGCTCCTCAAAAATACTCGAGCCGGCCCCGGTTTCAGACGGCGTCGCTTGCACGTATTCCAACTCGTGCTCCCCTCTAATTATATTTCCCGCAAACTCACTCTTCCGTTTCTCTAATTCCTTGCGCTCTTTTTCACTCTCTGCCACTTTCCCCTCACGCTCCTGGGTGTCCTTGATGGCCGAGTCTGCGGCACTCTTAATGCTCTCCCTTCGTCTCGCCTCACGCTCTTTGCGTTCCTTTTCCTTTCTCGTCTCATATTCCTTGCGTTCCTTTTCCCTTTTTGCCTCACGTTCCTTGCGTTCCTCTTCCATTCTCGCCTCACGCTCCTTGCGTTCCGCCTCACGCTCCTTGCGTTCCTCGTCTTCCCTTGCCTCACGCTCTCTGCGTTCCCTTTCCTCTCTCGCTTCACGCTCCCTACACTCCCTTTCCTCTATCTCATCATACTCCCTTAGGCTTTTCAAAGCCCTTTCGGCCCTTTCTCCGGTTTCTCTAAGCAATACCGTTTCCCTCTCTAACCGCACTCTTCCCTCCTCTAGCCGTTCCTTCATTTCTCTCTGACCTTGCTCTGCCATGCTGAGACGGTATGCGGCTCCTATTTTTCTCACCGCTCTTTCTTTCGCGGAGGATGTAGCAGACTTATCGGTTACGACGGACTTCCCCCGCCTTCCCGACCTACTAACTTTCTCCCACTTCCCGGAGCTTTCTCCGACCGACGAGGCCGAATCCTCGGTGTTAACCTCGGATTCGCCCCCTTCGAGTCCCCTCCAACCCACCGGTTTTACTCCCCGGGCATCGATTAAGTATGGCCCTATGTACACTGGCGCTATACTAGGTCCCATACTCCCACACTCCCATAGTTCAAACAGTTCGCCTGCAATTCCCTTTGCTCTCTCCCCGGCTAGTTCTCTCTGCCCAAAACGTATCAGGTAATTTAAGTGTCTATCCGACTCACCTAGTCGCTTTCTCAGTCTCACCTCGTCTATCTTCGCCCCTTCCTTCTTGGCGTCGTTTATCAGCTTCCGGGTCGCGTTGTAGGCCCGTCGAAGTCGGTCAGAAACCCCGACGTCCTCGTCGCCGACCTCTCCTCCGTCCCTCCGGGTTCGACGTCGTACCGGCGGCTCCACCGTCGCCGTTCCGGTGGGCCGTCCGTCGCCCTCGGCCTGTAGCTGGCCGGCGACATCGGTACTAATCTCTCCTCCGTCTCTTCGCGTCCGGCGTCGCACCGTCGGCCCCACCGATTCGGTGGGCCGCTCGTCGCCCTCGGCCGGTAGCTGGCCGGCGACATCGGCGCGCCGTCCTCCGTCCCGTGTCGACTCATCTCCTTCTCCCTCCGTCTCGCTCTCTCTCTCTCTCGGCTCGACTTCGGGTTCCAGGCCCTCCTCGTCCTGTGCTTCCGGTTCGCCCGTTATCGATGGCTCCGGCGTCGTGGGCCTGTATCGTTTGGTCGCGGCCTCGCGGATCGTTAGGTCTTCGTCCGGGGTCCGCGTCGGTGTCTCGCCCGATTCACTCATCTCGTTTGTGGCTGATGATTCGGCTAGCTAGGTTGCAGTTCTTAGAGTTTAACTAGGGCGGCAGCTCGGTTTTAGTTACTGTGTTTAGCTGGGGAAGCAACACCGTTTTAGTTACTGTCTAGGGGAGCAGTTGTTTAGTTACTGTGACGGGATCCAGGAGGGATCCCGATTTATCCGATGTGGTATTTAGTCCACGCGTCCCCGCCGTGTATAAGAGTGAAATAGAGATAACTGAGTTCTGAAGTTCGGTGTATAATAATAGGTTATAGGATATAGATATATTGTGAATTATACGGTGGGCGGGATACGGTAACTAAAGTCCCGTGATCCCCTAACTAAACTAATTGGCTGTACCCTACGCTAGCACTGCTGCACTGAGATAACTGAATCACTGATTAATAGGTTATTGGTTATATTGCACGGTGGCCTTACTGCTACTCAATCGATGCCATTCCCCCCTCTGATTGGTTAATACCCTTGTTGGCGCCCCGTGGAGTATTCCCGTTCACTCCACCTGTTCTCCTTGGGTTAGGGGTTTGGCCCCTGACCCTCTATTGTGTGCTTCCTTCCCACTCTTATTGGGATGGCACGAGTTGGTTAATTGCCCAATCTCGTGGCTCCCAATATTGCTTATCGGCTAATAACTTTATGGGGTGTTGGCGGGATTGAATAAGCTAACAGGTAGGCATATGGAGTCATTCACATCAACCTTTAGGTAGGTATATGGAGTCATTCATACATACCTTTAGGTAGGCATATGGAGTCATTCACACATACCTTTAGGTAAGCATATGGAGTCATTCACACATACCTTTAGGTAGGCATATGGAGTCATTCACACATACCTTTAGGTAGGCATATGGAGTCATTCACACATACCTTTATGTAGGCATATGGAGTCATTCATACATACCTTTAGGTAGGCATATGGAGTCATTCACACAAACCTTTAGGTAGGTATATGGAGTCATTCATACATACCTTTAGGTAGGCATATGGAGTCATTCACACATACCTTTAGGTAGGCATATGGAGTCATTCACACATACCTTTAGGTAGGCATATGGAGTCATTCACACATACCTTTAGGTAGGCATATGGAGTCATTCACACATACCTTTAGGTAGGCATAGGGAGGCATTCACACATACCTTTAGGTAGGCATATGGAGTCATTCATACATACCTTTAGGTAGGCATATGGAGTCATTCACACATACCTTTAGGTAGGCATATGGAGGCATTCACACATACCTTTAGGTAGGCATATGGAGTCATTCATACATCCCTTTAGGTAGGCATATGGAGTTATTCATACATACCTTTAGGTAGGCATATGGAGCCATTCACATATATCTTTATGTAGGCATATGGAGTCATTCATACATCCCTTTAGGTAGGCATATGGAGTCATTCACACATACCTTTAGGTAGGCATATGGAGGCATTCACACATACCTTTAAGTAGGCATATGGAGTCATTCATACATCCCTTTAGGTAGGCATATGGAGTTATTCATACATACCTTTAGGTAGGTATATGGAGTCATTCATACATACCTTTAGGTAGGCATATGGAGTCATTCACACATACCTTTAGGTAGGCATATGGAGTCATTCACACATACCTTTAGGTAGGCATATGGAGTCATTCACACATACCTTTAGGTAGGCATATGGAGTCATTCACACATACCTTTAGGTAGGCATATGGATGCATTCACACATACCTTTAGGTAGGCATATGGAGTCATTCATACATACCTTTAGGTAGGCATATGGAGTCATTCACACATACCTTTAGGTAGGCATATGGAGGCATTCACACATACCTTTAGGTAGGCATATGGAGTCATTCATACATCCCTTTAGGTAGGCATATGGAGTTATTCATACATACCTTTAGGTAGGCATATGGAGCCATTCACATATATCTTTATGTAGGCATATGGAGTCATTCATATATCCCTTTAGGTAGGCATATGGAGTTATTCATGGTCTATTTTTGTCTTTTATCTTTTAAATTGCAATTTTGATGATGACAGCATGCAAACCCTACCCTTACATTATTATATTGGTTCCCAATTCCCATTGTATTGGCCAGTGTAGTATGATAGCCTGTGTAAGCTGTTCCAGGCAAAGCACTGTGGCCAAACATTTCGCTCCCACCAGGGGTCGAACCGTTGCCTTCTCATTGTATTTCCAGAATTTCACAACTACACCAAATTGCTACCAGGCCCCCATAATATTTCATTGTCATTCTTATTTATTTCATCTGTAATTTTATTATGACTGTCCAAATATTTAAATAATAAAGTAATTAACGGCACATATGTTTGAATATTTGTTTATTTTTATATATTTTAGGTGCGTTGGGGTGATAGCGTTGAGTTGTTTCAGGCGCAGATAAACAACGTTGTTGGCGATGTGTTTATCGCTTCGGCTTGTGTTGCTTATTACGGCGCTTTCACTAGCGAGTATAGACATCAGGTATGTGATAACATATTAGTTTCCTATTATAGCTCGTTTAATTCGTCGTCACCATAACAGTTGTTTATTGCAGTTGGTATATTTCTCTGTAACAATTGTAACTTTTAGCTACAGAGGGTATACTTGGTAAAGGAATGAATGAATGGAAAAGGTAACTGTTTGTTGCATATGTTATATGGCGTTGTAACAATTATAACTTTTTGTTACATATGTTATTTGGCGTTGTAACAATTATAACTTTTTGTTACATATGTTATTTGGCGTTGTAACAATTATAACTTTTTGTTACATATGGTATATGGCGTTGTAACAATTATAACTTTTTGTTACATATGTTATTTGGCGTTGTAACAATTATAACTTTTTGTTACATATGTTATTTGGCGTTGTAACAATTATAACTTTTTGTTACATATGGTATATGGCGTTGTAACAATTATAACTTTTTGTTACATATGTTATTTGGCGTTGTAACAATTATAACTTTTTGTTACATATGTTATTTGGCGTTGTAACAATTATAACTTTTTGTTACATATGTTATTTGGCGTTGTAACAATTATAACTTTTTGTTACATATGTTATTTGGCGTTGTAACAATTATAACTTTTTGTTACATATGTTATTTGGCGTTGTAACAATTATAACTTTTTGTTACATATGTTATTTGGCGTTGTAACAATTATAACTTTTTGTTACATATGGTATATGGCGTTGTAACAATTATAACTTTTTGTTACATATGTTATTCGGCGTTGTAACAATTATAACTTTTTGTTACATATGGTATATGGCGTTGTAACAATTATAACTTTTTGTTACATATGTTATTCGGCGTTGTAACAATTATAACTTTTTGTTACATATGTTATTTGGCGTTGTAACAATTATAACTTTTTGTTACATATGGTATATGGCGTTGTAACAATTATAACTTTTTGTTACATATGTTATTCGGCGTTGTAACAATTATAACTTTTTGTTACATATGTTATTTGGCGTTGTAACAATTATAACTTTTTGTTACATATGGTATATGGCGTTGTAACAATTATAACTTTTTGTTACATATGTTATTTGGCGTTGTAACAATTATAACTTTTTGTTACATATGGTATATGGCGTTGTAACAATTATAACTTTTTGTTACATATGTTATTTGGCGTTGTAACAATTATAACTTTTTGTTACATATGTTATTTGGCGTTGTAACAATTATAACTTTTTGTTACATATGGTATATGGCGTTGTAACAATTATAACTTTTTGTTACATATGGTATATGGCGTTGAAACAATTATAACTTTTTGTTACATATGGTATATGTCGTTGTAACAATTATAACTTTTTGTTACATATGGTATATGTCGTTGTAACAATTATAACTTTTTGTTACATAATATGTTATATGTCGTTGTAAGAATTGTAACTGTTGGTACAGATGGTATTTGTCATTGTAGTAACAATGGTAACTGTTGGTTACCGAGGGTATATGTCGTTGTAACAATGGTAACTGTTTGTTACAGATGGTATATCGTTGTAACAATGGTAACTGTTTGTAACAGATGGTATATCGTTGTAACAATGTTAATTGTTGTTACAGATGGAATATGTCGTTGTAACAATAGTAACTGTTTGTTACATATGTTATATGTCGTTGTAACTATGACAACTGTTTGTTTTCAGCTGGTGGAGATGTGGGTGAACCGATGTATAGACCTAGAAGTGCCTGTTACATCCGGTATAACGTTAACCAACGTTCTAGCCGACCCATTTGAGATCCGTCAATGGAACGCCGACGGGTTGCCTAGAGACGCAGTGTCAACAGAGAATGCCATACTCGTAACTAGAGGGCGACGTTGGCCCTTAATGATAGACCCACAGGAACAAGCCAACAGGTAAATTATTGCCACCGTTATAGTCCACAAATTATAACTACAGTAGGACCAAACCGTTTTTGGCGCCTTCACCCATGATGGAGTAAGTACTATTTCAGCGGTAGCTGTTGTCAGAAAAAGTCTTTTTACAGACTATGTGTATTTGTGTACCAAGTTTGGTTTAATATCATCAAAGACAGACTTAAATTATTAGTATTAGTCTTCGCACATTAGGCTCCAGGTCCAGACAACGGTTGAAACATCGTTACCCGTTCGTATACTTAATTAATGGGATTCTTAACTACCCATTCGGATAGGTTTTAACAAATTATTTAATTATAATTTTAATATATAATTATTCCCCGGGTGAAATATAATTGACCATCGCAATAATCAAGTAATCCAAATATTCATTGTAATTATACAAATTTTAGGTGGATCCGAAATCGTGAGGCCAAGAACGGTCTCAAAGTCATCAAGTTGACTGACAATAACTTCCTAAGGACACTCGAGAACTGTATACGTATAGGAATGCCAGTCCTGTTGGAAGATGTGGCTGAAACATTGGATCCAGCGTTGGAACCCATACTCCTCAAACAGACGTTCATACAGGTAGTCCAGACATTCATACAGGTAGTCCAGACATAGGTAGTCCAGACATTCATACAGGTAGTCCAGACATAGGTAGTCCAGACATTCATACAGGTAGTCGAGACATTCACACAGGTAGTCGAGACATTCATACAGGTAGGCATATGGAGTCATTCACATAAACCTTTAGGTAAGTATATGGAGTCATTCATACATACCTTTAGGTAGGCATATGGAGTCATTCACACATACCTTTAGGTAGGCATATGGAGTCATTCACACATACCTTTATTTAGGCATATTGAGTCATTCATACATACCTTTAGGTAGGCATATGGAGTCATTCACACATACCTTTAGGTAGGCATATGGAGTCATTCACACATACCTTTAGGTAGGTATATGGAGTCATTCACACATACCTTTAGGTAGGCATATGGAGTCATTCACACATATCTTTAGGTAGGTATATGGAGTCATTCACACATACCTTTAGGTAGGCATATGGAGGCATTCACACATACCTTTAGGTAGGCATATGGAGTCATTCATACATCCCTTTAGGTAGGCATATGGAGTTATTCATGGTCTATTTTTGTCTTTTATCTTTTAAATTGCAATTTTGATGATGACAGCATGCAAACCCTACCAGGGGACATTCATACAGGTAGTCCAGACATTCATACAGGTAGTCGAGACATTCACACAGGTAGTCGAGACATTCATACAGGTAGTCCAGACATTCATACAGGTAGTCGAGACATTCACACAGGTAGTCCAGACATTCATACAGGTTGTCCAGATATTCATACAGGTAGTCCAGACATTCACATAGGTAGTCCAGACATTCATACAGGTAGTCCAGACATTCATACAGGTAGTCCAGACATTCATACAGGTAGTCCAGACATTCATACAGGTAGTCGAGACATTCACACAGGTAGTCCAGACATTCATACAGGTACTCCAGATATTCATACAGGTAGTCCAGACATTCACATAGGTAGTCCAGACATTCATACAGGTAGTCCAGACATTCATACAGGTAGTCCAGACATTCATACAGGTAGTCCAGACATTCATACAGGTAGTCGAGACATTCACACAGGTAGTCCAGACATTCATACAGGTAGTCGAGACATTCATACATGTAGTCCAGACATTCATACAGGTAGTCCAGACATTCATACAGGTAGTCCAGATATTTACACAGCTGGTAGTCGAGACATTCACACAGGTAGTCCAGACATTCATACAGGTAGTCCAGACATTCATACAGGTAGTCGAGACATTCACACAGGTAGTCGAGACATTCATACAGGTAGTCCAGACATTCATACAGGTAGTCCAGACATTCATACAGGTAGTCCAGACATTCACACAGGTAGTCGAGACATTCATACAGGTAGTCCAGACATTCATACAGGTAGTCCAGACATTCACACAGGTAGTCGAGACATTCATACAGGTAGTCCAGACATTCACACAGGTAGTCCAGACATTCATACAGGTAGTCGAGACATTCATACAGGTAGTCCGGACATTCATACAGGTAGTCCAGACATTCACACAGGTAGTCGAGACATTCATACAGGTAGTCCAGACATTCACACAGGTAGTCCAGACATTCATACAGGTAGTCGAGACATTCATACAGGTAGTCCAGACATTCACACAGGTAGTCCAGACATTCATACAGGTAGTCCAGATATTCATACAGGTAGTCCAGACATTCACACAGGTAGTCCAGACATTCATACAGGTAGTCCAGACATTCATACAGGTAGTCCAGACATTCATACAGGTAGTCCAGACATTCACACAGGTAGTCGAGACATTCATACAGGTAGTCCAGATATTCACACAGGTAGTCGAGACATTCACACAGGTAGTCCAGACATTCATACAGGTAGTCCAGACATTCATACAGGTAGTCCAGACATTCACACAGGTAGTCCAGACATTCATACAGGTAGTCGAGACATTCATACAGGTAGTCCAGACATTCATACAGGTAGTCCAGACATTCACACAGGTAGTCGAGACATTCATACAGGTAGTCCAGACATTCACACAGGTAGTCCAGACATTCATACAGGTAGTCCAGACATTCATACAGGTAGTCGAGACATTCATACAGGTAGTCGAGACATTCACACAGGTAGTCGAGACAGACATTCATACAGGTAGTCCAGACATTCATACAGGTAGTCCAGACATTCATACAGGTAGTCCAGACATTCATACAGGTAGTCGAGACATTCATACAGGTAGTCGAGACATTCATACAGGTAGTCGAGACATTCATACAGGTAGTCGAGACATTCATACAGGTAGTCCAGATATTCACACAGGTAGTCCAGACATTCATACAGGTAGTCGAGACATTCATACAGGTAGTCCTGACATTCATACAGGTAGTCGAGACATTCATACAGGTAGTCGAGACATTCACACAGGTAGTCGAGACAGACATTCATACAGGTAGTCCAGACATTCACACAGGTAGTCCAGATGTCCAGACATTCATACAGGTTATCCAAGTCCATTAATTTATACATTAATTATAGAGAAATTGAATTTAATTATTTTCGCCTACTTCTTTCAATCGGGTTAGTCAACGTGTCGGACATCAATTATGGAAGACACCTGTTCCATCGCACGACGTTCAATGTCTCAACCACTGTCCCGATATTGTCTCATATCGAAATAAATGCTGAGTTACCGTGGTGACAGTGGTCAGCATAGATGTAAATAAAGCACAGTGACTTAAATGACTTTTCAATATAAGTAAGCAAAACAGCATCATATAGGTATTATTCTCAACTATTTTATTGATTGGTATTTCTTTCTAACTCATTATTCCTTGATCTCATTCGTAGGGCGGCCGATTACTCATCCGTTTGGGAGACTCGGATATCGATTACGATAAAAATTTCCGTTTCTACATGACCAGCAAGATGGCCAATCCGCATTATCTACCCGAAATCTGCATTAAAGTTACCATTATTAACTTTACTGTAACCCGAAGTGGATTGGAGGATCAGTTGCTAAGGTAGGTATCTCATAGCTGATTGGTCTATTATATCAGTGATCATTGTAGTTTATAGATAATATAGATTACGATCTTTCAACTTTTTATCTCTCCGTATCAGCACTGCTCCGAATTAGGCCTACTAAGATATCTGATAATAAGATTAAAGTTTACTAACACATTGGGTACCTTCTGTAGATGTAATTTGTTTCCATAGCGACGTTGTTCGATTGGAACGTCCCGATCTGGAGGAGCAACGGAACCAGTTGATCGTCCGAATAAACGCCGATAAAAACCAACTGAAACTAATCGAAGATCGGATACTCAAACTATTGTTCACCTCGCAGGGGAATATATTGGATGACGAGGAACTCATTAACACTCTCAATGAATCCAAGGTTATTTTTACTGCAAATAGTATAAAATCTAAAGAAATAAAACGAAAATATAAAATATTATAAATATCCTAAAGATTCAAAATTTTGCTGGTCCAATTCTCTCCCTATAATGTTGAGTTGAATTATTTTATAGATTACCAGTGGGGTTATAACAACCCGACTGAAGGAAGCTGAGGAGACTGAGGCTAAGATCTCGGTTGCTAGGGAACGCTACCGACCCGTTGCTACCAGAGGGTCTGTACTTTATTTCATTGTTGCCTCTCTCGCCAATATCGATTCCATGTATCAGTTCTCTCTGAAATATTTCAAACAGGTTAGAAACTTAGTGTCGAGTATTTATTCCTGGTGACTTACAACAATTTATCGTAGGCTCTAATATTAATTAATATTATTAAAAGTCTATCTTCTAGTTTAGGTGCCCTAAGCAATTACAGACCACCATTGTGTAATATCGGTTGTTTATAGTTAACTGCCAGTATGTCGTTGTTGGGCCCAGTATTTGACATTTTGTGGTTGTAAAATAAAATGCTAATTCGACATTTTATCTGATATAAATAATTAAATAATATCAAGTACTCTTTCATTTAATTATCGCCATCTTTTAATTACCTTGTCAGCTTTAGCATTACAGTTTTACTAGATTGTTGTATATAAATGTTGAAATATTGTAATAAAGATAGAAATTACATTACAAGAAATTACAACAGTTTCCGTAGAGTTCAAAGGTTAACCAGTTGGTACATTAATAAATTGAATCGATAATTATTTATTAATTGAAGAGCTAATTAATATGATCGCTATTTACCAGCATCGCTAATTAATTAATTTTGCTCTATAATTTTCTCAGCTATTCAACACGACTATAGAGGTGAGTGAGAAATCGTCTGACCTGGATGAGCGACTCAACATTCTCCTCAACGAGATCACCAGGTTTATCTACTCCAACGTCTCACGGGGTCTCTTCGAGAAAGATAAACTCGTCTTCTCTTTCATGATGTGCGGCGATATTATGAGACTGGAACGCGGAAGTATTACAGAGTTGGAGTGGAACCTATTCCTCCGAGGGGCTCCAGGAATGGACAGGGTGAGTGTTCTATCCGGGATAAAATATACAAACATATGTCTGTATTATTTATTATATTTACATAAACTTTTTAATCCTTTTCAACACCAACCCATAAGTGTTTCAGGTGGTTTACCAATAAATATTTCTCTATATTATATATTTAAATTAAAAAGATAAAAAATAACTTAATTTATAAATTTCAAATAAATTTTTTTAACAATTTTTTTGTAATATTATTTATATTTATATCCGTAGCAACATCCCCCGAAACCCGATGTCCATTGGTTGACTCCGATTGTGTGGAAAAACATTTGTGATTTGGAAGAAACTCTTGATTGCTTTAAAGGAATACAACAAGCTATTGCTGTAACTTCTATAGCTGTAACAATAGGCGATGTTACGGTGAGTAAACCCTTCCTCATTGGTCAAATTTATTGCAATCTTAATTAATGTATTGCTGTAAAACCTGTAAAAAGGACAATGTATTCTATTGTTGTGATTTGATTTACCACAGGTTGATGGATTTCAAGGCGACAGCAGTGAAGCAATCAGCGGCGATGTCGTTTCGGATTGGGATTCCAGATTAACGAGTTTCCAAAAACTAATTCTAATCAAATCCGTTAAAGACGAAAAGGTAAACTAAATGAGTAAAGTAGAAAAGTAAAGTAGAAAAGTAAAGTAGAAAAGTAAAGTAGAAAAGTAAAGTAGAAAAGTAAAGTAGAAAAGTAAAGTAGAAAAGTAAAGTAGAAAAGTAAAGTAGAAAAGTAAATTAGAAAAGTAAAGTGGAAAAGTAAAGTAGAAAAGTAAAGTAGAAAAGTAAAGTAGAAAAGTAAAGTAGAAAAGTAAAGTAGAAAAGTAAAGTAGAAAAGTAAAGTAGAAAAGTAAAGTGGAAAAGTAAAGTAGAAAAGTAAAGTAGAAAAGTAAAGTAGAAAAGTAAAGTAGAAAAGTAAAGTGGAAAAGTAAAGTAGAAAAGTAAAGTAGAAAAGTAAAGTAGAAAAGTAAAGTAGAAAAGTAAAGTAGAAAAGTAAAGTAGAAAAGTAAAGTAGAAAAGTGAAGTGGAAAAGTAAAGTAGAAAAGTAAAGTGGAAAAGTAAAGTAGAAAAGTAAAGTAGAAAAGTAAAGTAGAAAATTCTCCCTCCATTCTGGAACCATCAGGACTCTGCCGCAATGACGGGAAGCGTGTAGACGGGGTGACACTTGTGCCTTGGTCCCAGGGTCGAATGCTAACCTGGGATGCCACAGTGGTTGACCCCCTTGCCCCTAGTCACCGCCAACAGACGCTAATTGCAGGGGGTCGTGCTGCAGAGGGTGCCGAACAGGGAAAGAACTTGACATATGCGGAGGTGATGGAGCGGGGTCATATATTTCACCCTGTTGCGTTCGAGACCCTGGGGCGCCCCGGTCCGGAGACGTCCTCCTTCCTCCAGGAGATTGGGTCCCGTCTCCACACCATGACTCATGAGCCGCGCTCCCACAGGTTTCTACTTCAGCGTATCGTCATGGCCATTCTGGTGGGCAACGCGGCGTCTGTCCTGGCAACTGCTGGCCCATCCCCTGGTGGACTCTTTGGGGATTAGGGCCCGGTCAGTAGCCTTTGCCGTAGCATACTCTAACGCAATGTTCAATGTATCGTATATTACAATATTACTTTTAGTTTTATATTATATCTTAGTAACGGTGCCATTGTAACATCTCTATTTTTGATTTACACCGGTTTTTTGGTGTTAGAAATTTGATGGAATTCATATAAATTGGTTTATCTGTTATAGATGCTAATAATTTGTTATTTTTAATGTTTGTTGAAGTAGAAAAGAAAAGTAGAAAAGAAAAGTAGAAAAGAAAAGTAGAAAAGTAAAGTAGAAAAGTAAAGTGGAAAAGTAAAGTAGAAAAGTAAAGTAGAAAAGTAAAGTAGAAAAGTAAAGTAGAAAAGTAAAGTAGAAAAGTAAAGTGGTAAAGTGAAGTAGAAAGGTAAAGTAGAAAAGTAAAGTAGAAAAGAAAAGTAGAAAAGTAAAGTGGAAAAGTGAAGTAGAAAAGTAAAGGAGAAAAGAAAAGTAGAAAAGTGAAGTGGAAAAGTGAAGTAGAAAAGTAAAGTAGAAAAGTAAAGTAGAAAAGTAAAGTGGAAAAGTAAAGTAGAAAAGTAAAGTAGAAAAGAAAAGTAGAAAGGTAAAGTAGAAAAGTGAAGTAGAAAAGTAAAGTAGAAAGGTAAAGTAGAAAAGTAAAGGAGAAAAGAAAAGTAGAAAAGTAAAGTGGAAAAGTGAAGTAGAAAAGTAACGTAGAAAAGTAAAGTAGAAAAGTAAAGTGGAAAAGTAAAGTAGAAAAGTAAAGTGGAAAAGTAAAGTAGAAAAGTAAAGTAGAAAAGTAAAGTAGAAAAGTAAAGTGGAAAAGTAAAGTAGAAAAGTAAAGTAGAAAAGTAAAGTAGAAAAGTAAAGTAGAAAAGAAAAGTAGAAAGGTAAAGTAGAAAAGTGAAGTAGAAAAGTAAAGTAGAAAGGTAAAGTAGAAAAGTAAAGGAGAAAAGAAAAGTAGAAAAGTAAAGTGGAAAAGTGAAGTAGAAAAGTAACGTAGAAAAGTAAAGTAGAAAAGTAAAGTGGAAAAGTAAAGTAGAAAAGTAAAGTGGAAAAGTAAAGTAGAAAAGTAAAGTAGAAAAGTATAGTAGAAAAGTAAAGTAGAAAAGTAAAGTAGAAAAGTATAGTAGAAAAGTAAAGTAGAAAGGTAAAGTAGAAAAGTAAAGTAGAAAAGTATAGTAGAAAAGTAAAGTAGAAAGGTAAAGTAGAAAAGTAAAGTAGAAAAGAAAAGTAGAAAAGTAAAGTGGAAAAGTAAAGTAGAAAAGTAAAGTAGAAATTACTAACCAATTAAATAAAGATTTCATCCAAATAAAAATACTCATATACGAGTTTTCCTTTCCTTGTGTAGGTGGTAGTTTCTGCGAACCAGTTCGTTACGGGGAACCTCGGTAAATTCTTTGTTGAGAACCCTCCGGTAGACTTGGCCGTTCTCTACAACGATATCTCCCCCACCGTTCCTCTCGTATTCATTCTCAGTACCGGAAGTGACCCGATGGCAGCATTCCAACGATTCGCAAAGGAACGAGGATGTTTGGACAAGTTAGTTGTGTTTTTTTTAATATAAGAAAGATGGCAAACGCTATGAAATTGGGAAATAACGCGAATAGGTCAAATATTAAAAAAATAAGCCGGCGTGACACTACGGCTACTGTTGCGCTAATATATTATCCTGGTTTTACAGTTGAATTATATTCCATTCTGTTTAAGATGCCTTTTTGCTTGTATTCTAGAATTCAAGCGATTTCCCTCGGTCAAGGCCAGGGTCCGGTAGCCGAGAGAATGATATCGAGTGCCGTAAAGTCGGGTCACTGGATATTCTTACAGAACTGCCATCTGGCCGCATCTTGGATGTTATCTTTAGAGAATATAGTGAAGGTAGTACCGCATCTAATATGTTTATTTATTAAATATACATATTTTTATTTGCTATACTTTTATTTTAATGTATTTCAGAAAGGCAAATAATTTTAGTTTATTTTATTTTTCATTATAACATTCGCCCACAGAACCTCGTCGAGGATCCAACATCGACACACGAAGAGTTCCGATTATTCTTGAGTTCTATGCCGACTAAGGCGTTCCCGGTATCGGTGCTGCAGAACGCTGTCAAAGTAACTAACGAACCTCCTAAGGGACTTCGAGCCAACATAAGGGGCGCCTTCTTCGGCTTAACTCAGCAATTCTTTGAAGAAAACAGTAAGTTGTAGTTTATAAATAAATAAATGTTAAGGAGAAACATTGAAGTCCCACCTCGGTGTAAAAAGTTGCATTGAATTCACATATCTCAGGAGGTCGTGAGTTCGATCCCTGGGTAGTTTTCGTTTCGGCACGAATGCTTTAAGGGGACTAGCCAGGTCGTATTTCTGCTTTTCATTCTTAAATGGTAGCTAAATGAGTAGCAGTTTCCTCTGGGGAGTATAGTTCTGGGGGGACCGCCTTGGAAATTAGTTGTCAGACGTGCGTAATCCATAAACGTTAAGTCGAAACTTTCAGTTTAAAAATAAATCAAAATAGTTAAGGAGAAACCTCCAGTTTAAATATATAAAAAGTTAATAAAAGTTATGGAGAAGGGCCCTATCCAGTTTTGTTCACGCTGGGGAGATAATTATGTCAAAGCCAATCAAAGGTTAACTACACAACGATTAAATATTTAGTAAATGATGACAATCAATATTCATTAGTAGTTATCGTTAGGAAATACTTGACTGCGATTGGATAACATTAGTAGCTATTATGTAAAATCAGCCCGTAATTATTAATAAAATGAATGATATTACACCGGTAATTTACAAAGAGTGATCTACAAAAGCGTATCATGCATGATACATGAAATATGTTTCATGATGAAATGTTTTAGGTGCGGGGTGGATTGAATGTAATATAATCTTATTATTTCATTAGTTCTATCACGCCATATGGTATTCGATTCCATTGTATTTTATGTAAATATAATGTGTTGAGAGTTTTCTTTCGGTTGATTTTGAAATCTGAATTTATTATTATTTTAATTGTCTCTAGTTTTGGGTATTCAATGGAGGAAGATGGTATTTGGCGTCTGCACATTCCACGCAATCATTCAAGAAAGAAAGAAGTTTGGACCTCTAGGTTGGAATATTAAGGTGAGTGCCTAATTAACAAGTCTTCCACTAGGGGGCGCATAGTATGCCTGTAAGACCTGAAGCCCCTTAAGGGTAGGAACTAAAAACGCTCCCCCAATCAAGACATTAAAATTAAATAAGCATGGAATATTCATAAATATTCGTATTCACTGCGGAACACTGCTACTAATAAGAGATGCTATGCCGGCTTAACAAAACTATTTTTGCCACCACCATGCAATCCACAATTGGCATGATCCAATTTTAAGAATGCTATGCGGGCTTATCAACAACATTAGTCTGGTTGGAGATGTGTGCAACGTGCATTGTACTTGACACAGTGAACCCGACTTAGAATTCTTGTGAATGTGCCATCCAGAGATTTGGTGTCTTCCGAAGTTAGAGCCCAGCATGTACACTCATTAGGAGGAGTACTGGAACTACTGCTGCTCTAAATAATCTAAATAAACCTTTCAGCTTTCGATTAATTCTTTGTGAATTTCGAGATCAGTAATGTACTTGGCTGGATTTCCTCCCCGGCAGAGGTTCTCGGGGTAAAGTTTCTCTAATCTCATATGCCCAAACGGGACTACCGCTGTTTGGACATAGAGATAACCGAGTGTTTTTGCAAAGAGCTAAGTTGCAATAGTGTGGAAGCCGCATCAAGTATTTTACGACTGAGGTGATTGTGTCCGTCTACTTTGTTAGATTGACTAAGACGTTATCGTTGACTAATTTCAAGATTGTTGGTAAATTACGAGGGCCACTTTGTCTTCTAACGGATCCAAAGTCCCCCTCACCCGGTTTCTCATTTTCCTCTTCCCAGAGGTTATTCCTTCACAGTAGCTTACATCCCAACACACTTATTGATAATGATACTATTATTAATTGTAGCTTACATCAATACACTAACTGTTGGTAATGATACCCGTTAAGGCATATTAAAAATAAGTTTTATGTAACTGAAATATGTTGATGTTATTGTTGGATAACAATATTAATTATCACTTTTATTTTATATACGCAGTATGAATTCTCCGAAAGCGATCGTGAATGCGCCATGGATAACCTGAATATTTATGTTTCTGAAGGCAGCATTCCTTGGACTGCGTTAGAGTTTATTACAGCTGAGGTGAGTGTGAGCATCACGTGATCTCTATATTTATGTTATTACCATAACGACTGTTATTACAAAATATAAACAGGTAAAACCTCTAGTGTTACATCCCACAAACTAACAAAAAACATAGAATCAGGACGTTAACGCCCAAAATATTGTTCAGCCACTGGGAGTCGAGGTTTTACTTGTTTATTTTATATAATATATACAATATGCCCCCCTGTTAGTCAGTATGTCGCATGCAACCTTTATTTATGTTATAACCATAACTACTTTTATGTTATTCCCATAGCGACTTTATGTTATTCCCATAACGACTTTATGTTATTCCCATACCGACTTTATGTTATTTCCATACCGACTTTATGTTATTCCCATAACGACTTTATGTTATTCCCATAACGACTTTATGTTATTCCCATAGCGACTTTATGTTATTCCCATAGATAACGTACGGCGGCCGTGTTACCGACGCTTGGGACCAACGGTGTTTGCGAACAGTTCTCAAGAGGTTTTTCGGTCGCAGGATTATGGAGCCGGACTATAAATACTCGGAATCCGGTACTTATTACTGTCCGGAGGCGGATACTCTTACAGAATTCCGGTCCTACATAGACCAACTACCAATACTCGATCAGCCTGAAATATTTGGGATGCACGAGAATGCTAACATTACCTTCCAGGTTGATAATAATTATTATTGTTAACAAGAGTGGACGATTTTCTATGAATTTTAAATCTCTTCTTTCATAGGGTATTTAAAAAAGGCAGTCATTTATCTATCTACTAAAAATAACTAAATATTATGATATTAATATGACAATAATTAATAATATTAATAATTTTTTTTTTAATATACGCCCCCACTCGGGGCAATTCGGGTACTTTATTTATATAGTCCAGCTATTAAAAGGTATTTATACTGGATACAGAACAATAAAATAAAACAATATAGAAATAAAACTTTGTAGAAAACTGTTAATAGACAGTTTTAAAAGGACTGGTTAGCATTACAGTTAGTGAAGTGATGGTGTTTTGAGAGACCTATTCTTAATATTCTATAATAATAATATCACCAAATTTTAACAGGAAAATCACTAAAATATTTAGTGTCCACTATAATTATATTAATTATCACTAAAATCTATTGATTGTCATTAAAAGGGAAAGGAGCAGGTTACAGCGACACGTTGTTCTAACCATAACATTCAACTAAATTCAATAGAACACCTTACAGTTATAGTTTTAGTGATAAAAAAAATAGTAAATATTTGTACGTTATATATGTACTGAATATTAGACAACACTTTTAATTATCCTTAAAGCAATTTTTTAACTTTTTTTTTGAGTTTAGATGCAAGAAACGTCTGCGTTGATTGGAGTTATACTCGGTGTTCAACCCCGTTCGGAGGCGGGGGGAACGGGTAAATCGAACGATGAAATTGTCTACGAACTGGCCGAGAACATCCTCGATAAACTCATGGATAAACTCGATATGGAAGACGCCAAGAGAGATATGTTTGAGGTGAATAAATTGTTTGTTTTGTTTTTCCATAACAACATTTAGGAATTTGTGTGATTTCCATTAAGGAGGATATATAAGTTTTACTACATTGTACGGAAACTGAAATAATAATTAATAAATAATTAATAATTAATAGATTTTTGCCGAAAATTGGTGCAATAAATTATTATAAAGGCCATTATTTTTTTTAGTTGGACAAGAAAGGAAGGATGAACTCCCTAACAACGGTTCTCCTGCAGGAGGTCGATCGATTCAATAAACTGCTGGGCGTTATTAAGGTAAGTAAAGTATCTGTGTTCATTAATGGATATTAATTATCATTTTATACGGGTATACCACCGTGTCGACCACACGATCATCGGATGGTTTTACTTTCATTTCCGTTAGTGCCAAGCACACGATCGGAGGGTTTTACTTTCATTTCCGTTAGTGCCAACCACACGATCGGAGGGTTTTACTTTCATTTCCTTTAGTGCCAACCACACGATCGGAGGGTTTTACTTTCATTTCCGTTAGTGCCAACCACACGATCGGAGGGTTTTACTTTCATTTCCGTTAGTGCCAACCACACGATCGGGGGGTTTTACTTTCATTTCCTTTAGTGCCAACCACACGATCGGAGGGTTTTACTTTCATTTCCGTTAGTGCCAACCACACGATCGGGGGGTTTTACTTTCATTTCCGTTAGTGTCAACCACACGATCGGGGGGTTTTACTTTCATTTCCTTTAGTACCAACCACACGATCGGAGGGTTTTACTTTCATTTCCTTTAGTGCCAACCACACGATCGGAGGGTTTTACTTTCATTTCCTTTAGTACCAACCACACGATCGGAGGGTTTTACTTTCATTTCCGTTAGTGCCAACCACACGATCGGAGGGTTTTACTTTCATTTCCTTTAGTGCCAACCACACGATCGGAGGGTTTTACTTTCATTTCCGTTAGTGCCAACCACACGATCGGAGGGTTTTACTTTCATTTCCGTTAGTGCCAACCACACGATCGGAGGGTTTTACTTTCATTTCCGTTAGTGCCAACCACACGATCGGGGGGTTTTACTTTCATTTCCTTTAGTGCCAACCACACGATCGGAGGGTTTTACTTTCATTTCCGTTAGTGCCAACCACACGATCGGGGGGTTTTACTTTCATTTCCGTTAGTGCCAACCACACGATCGGGGGGTTTTACTTTCATTTCCTTTAGTACCAACCACACGATCGGAGGGTTTTACTTTCATTTCCTTTAGTGCCAACCACACGATCGGGGGGTTTTACTTTCATTTCCGTTAGTGCCAATCACACGATCGGAGGGTTTTACTTTCATTTCCTTTAGTGCCAACCACACGATCGGAGGGTTTTACTTTCATTTCCTTTAGTGCCAACCACACGATCGGAGGGTTTTACTTTCATTTCCGTTAGTGCCAATCACACGATCGGAGGGTTTTACTTTCATTTCCTTTAGTGCCAACCACACGATCGGAGGGTTTTACTTTCATTTCCGTTAGTGCCAATCACACGATCGGAGGGTTTTACTTTCATTTCCTTTAGTGCCAACCACACGATCGGAGGGTTTTACTTTCATTTCCTTTAGTGCCAACCACACGATCGGAGGGTTTTACTTTCATTTCCTTTAGTGCCAACCACACGATCGGAGGGTTTTACTTTCATTTCCTTTAGTGCCAACCACACGATCGGAGGGTTTTACTTTCATTTCCGTTAGTGCCAATCACACGATCGGAGGGTTTTACTTTCATTTCCTTTAGTGCCAACCACACGATCGGAGGGTTTTACTTTCATTTCCTTTAGTGCCAACCACACGATCGGAGGGTTTTACTTTCATTTCCTTTAGTGCCAACCACACGATCGGAGGGTTTTACTTTCATTTCATTTAGTGCCAACCACACGATCGGAGGGTTTTACTTTCATTTCATTTAGTGCCAACCACACGATCGGAGGGTTTTACTTTCATTTCCTTTAGTGCCAACCACACGATCGGAGGGTTTTACTTTCATTTCCTTTAGTGCCAACCACACGATCGGAGGGTTTTACTTTCATTTCCTTTAGTGCCAACCACACGATCGGAGGGTTTTACTTTCATTTCATTTAGTGCCAACCACACGATCGGAGGGTTTTACTTTCATTTCCTTTAGTGCCAACCACACGATCGGAGGGTTTTACTTTCATTTCCTTTAGTGCCAATCAGACGATCGGAGGGTTTTACTTTCATTTCCTTTAGTGCCAACCACACGATCGGAGGGTTTTACTTTCATTTCCTTTAGTGCCAACCACACGATCGGAGGGTTTTACTTTCATTTCCGTTAGTGCCAATCACACGATCGGAGGGTTTTACTTTCATTTCCTTTAGTGCCAACCACACGATCGGAGGGTTTTACTTTCATTTCCGTTAGTGCCAATCACACGATCGGAGGGTTTTACTTTCATTTCCTTTAGTGCCAACCACACGATCGGAGGGTTTTACTTTCATTTCCTTTAGTGCCAACCACACGATCGGAGGGTTTTACTTTCATTTCCGTTAGTACCAACCACACGATCGGAGGGTTTTACTTTCATTTCCTTTAGTGCCAACCACACGATCGGAGGGTTTTACTTTCATTTCCGTTAGTACCAACCACACGATCGGAGGGTTTTACTTTCATTTCCTTTAGTACCAACCACACGATCGGAGGGTTTTACTTTCATTTCCTTTAGTGCCAACCACACGATCGGAGGGTTTTACTTTCATTTCCTTTAGTGCCAACCACACGATCGGAGGGTTTTACTTTCATTTCCTTTAGTGCCAACCACACGATCGGAGGGTTTTACTTTCATTTCATTTAGTGCCAACCACACGATCGGAGGGTTTTACTTTCATTTCCTTTAGTGCCAACCACACGATCGGAGGGTTTTACTTTCATTTCATTTAGTGCCAACCACACGATCGGAGGGTTTTACTTTCATTTCCTTTAGTGCCAACCACACGATCGGAGGGTTTTACTTTCATTTCCTTTAGTACCAATCACACGATCGGAGGGTTTTACTTTCATTTCCTTTAGTGCCAATCACACGATCGGAGGGTTTTACTTTCATTTCCTTTAGTGCCAACCACACGATCGGAGGGTTTTACTTTCATTTCCTTTAGTGCCAACCACACGATCGGAGGGTTTTACTTTCATTTCCTTTAGTGCCAACCACACGATCGGAGGGTTTTACTTTCATTTCCTTTAGTGCCAACCACACGATCGGAGGGTTTTACTTTCATTTCCTTTAGTGCCAACCACACGATCGGAGGGTTTTACTTTCATTTCCTTTAGTGCCAACCACACGATCGGAGGGTTTTACTTTCATTTCATTTAGTACCAACCACACGATCGGAGGGTTTTACTTTCATTTCCTTTAGTGCCAACCACACGATCGGAGGGTTTTACTTTCATTTCCTTTAGTGCCAACCACACGATCGGAGGGTTTTACTTTCATTTCCTTTAGTGCCAACCACACGATCGGAGGGTTTTACTTTCATTTCCTTTAGTGCCAAGCACACGATCGGAGGGTTTTACTTTCATTTCCTTTAGTACCAACCACACGATCGGAGGGTTTTACTTTCATTTCCTTTAGTACCAACCACACGATCGGAGGGTTTTACTTTCATTTCCTTTAGTACCAACCACACGATCGGAGGGTTTTAGTTTCATTTCCTTTAGTACCAACCACACGATCGGAGGGTTTTACTTTCATTTCCGTTAGTGCCAATCACACGATCGGAGGGTTTTACTTTCATTTCCTTTAGTGCCAACCACACGATCGGAGGGTTTTACTTTCATTTCCTTTAGTGCCAACCACACGATCGGAGGGTTTTACTTTCATTTCATTTAGTGCCAACCACACGATCGGAGGGTTTTACTTTCATTTCCTTTAGTGCCAACCACACGATCGGAGGGTTTTACTTTCATTTCCGTTAGTGCCAATCACACGATCGGAGGGTTTTACTTTCATTTCCTTTAGTGCCAACCACACGATCGGAGGGTTTTACTTTCATTTCCTTTAGTACCAACCACACGATCGGAGGGTTTTACTTTCATTTCCTTTAGTACCAACCACACGATCGGAGGGTTTTACTTTCATTTCCTTTAGTGCCAACCACACGATCGGAGGGTTTTACTTTCATTTCCTTTAGTACCAATCACACGATCGGAGGGTTTTACTTTCATTTCCTTTAGTGCCAACCACACGATCGGAGGGTTTTACTTTCATTTCCTTTAGTGCCAACCACACGATCGGAGGGTTTTACTTTCATTTCCTTTAGTGCCAACCACACGATCGGAGGGTTTTACTTTCATTTCCTTTAGTACCAACCACACGATCGGAGGGTTTTACTTTCATTTCCTTTAGTGCCAACCACACGATCGGAGGGTTTTACTTTCATTTCCTTTAGTACCAACCACACGATCGGAGGGTTTTACTTTCATTTCCTTTAGTACCAACCACACGATCGGAGGGTTTTACTTTCATTTCCTTTAGTACCAACCACACGATCGGAGGGTTTTACTTTCATTTCCTTTAGTGCCAACCACACGATCGGAGGGTTTTACTTTCATTTCCTTTAGTACCAACCACACGATCGGAGGGTTTTACTTTCATTTCCTTTAGTACCAACCACACGATCGGAGGGTTTTACTTTCATTTCCTTTAGTGCCAACCACACGATCGGAGGGTTTTACTTTCATTTCCTTTAGTACCAACCACACGATCGGAGGGTTTTACTTTCATATCCTTTAGTGCCAACCACACGATCGGAGGGTTTTACTTTCATTTCCTTTAGTACCAACCACACGATCGGAGGGTTTTACTTTCATTTCCTTTAGTACCAACCACACGATCGGAGGGTTTTACTTTCATTTCCTTTAGTGCCAACCACACGATCGGAGGGTTTTACTTTCATTTCATTTAGTACCAACCACACGATCGGAGGGTTTTACTTTCATTTCCTTTAGTGCCAACCACACGATCGGAGGGTTTTACTTTCATTTCCTTTAGTACCAATCACACGATCGGAGGGTTTTACTTTCATTTCATTTAGTACCAACCACACGATCGGAGGGTTTTACTTTCATTTCCTTTAGTGCCAACCACACGATCGGAGGGTTTTACTTTCATTTCCTTTAGTACCAATCACACGATCGGAGGGTTTTACTTTCATTTCATTTAGTACCAACCACACGATCGGAGGGTTTTACTTTCATTTCCTTTAGTGCCAACCACACGATCGGAGGGTTTTACTTTCATTTCCTTTAGTACCAATCACACGATCGGAGGGTTTTACTTTCATTTCCTTTAGTGCCAATCACACGATCGGAGGGTTTTACTTTCATTTCATTTAGTACCAACCACACGATCGGAGGGTTTTACTTTCATTTCCTTTAGTGCCAACCACACGATCGGAGGGTTTTACTTTCATTTCCTTTAGTACCAATCACACGATCGGAGGGTTTTACTTTCATTTCCTTTAGTGCCAACCACACGATCGGAGGGTTTTACTTTCATTTCCTTTAGTGCCAACCACACGATCGGAGGGTTTTACTTTCATATCCTTTAGTGCCAACCACACGATCGGAGGGTTTTACTTTCATTTCCTTTAGTGCCAACCACACGATCGGAGGGTTTTACTTTCATTTCCTTTAGTACCAACCACACGATCGGAGGGTTTTACTTTCATTTCCTTTAGTGCCAACCACACGATCGGAGGGTTTTACTTTCATTTCCTTTAGTACCAACCACACGATCGGAGGGTTTTACTTTCATATCCTTTAGTGCCAACCACACGATCGGAGGGTTTTACTTTCATTTCCTTTAGTACCAACCACACGATCGGAGGGTTTTACTTTCATTTCCTTTAGTACCAACCACACGATCGGAGGGTTTTACTTTCATTTCCTTTAGTGCCAACCACACGATCGGAGGGTTTTACTTTCATTTCATTTAGTACCAACCACACGATCGGAGGGTTTTACTTTCATTTCCTTTAGTGCCAACCACACGATCGGAGGGTTTTACTTTCATTTCCTTTAGTACCAATCACACGATCGGAGGGTTTTACTTTCATTTCATTTAGTACCAACCACACGATCGGAGGGTTTTACTTTCATTTCCTTTAGTGCCAACCACACGATCGGAGGGTTTTACTTTCATTTCCTTTAGTACCAATCACACGATCGGAGGGTTTTACTTTCATTTCCTTTAGTGCCAATCACACGATCGGAGGGTTTTACTTTCATTTCCTTTAGTGCCAACCACACGATCGGAGGGTTTTACTTTCATTTCCTTTAGTGCCAACCACACGATCGGAGGGTTTTACTTTCATTTCATTTAGTACCAACCACACGATCGGAGGGTTTTACTTTCATTTCCTTTAGTGCCAACCACACGATCGGAGGGTTTTACTTTCATTTCCTTTAGTACCAATCACACGATCGGAGGGTTTTACTTTCATTTCCTTTAGTGCCAACCACACGATCGGAGGGTTTTACTTTCATTTCATTTAGTACCAACCACACGATCGGAGGGTTTTACTTTCATTTCCTTTAGTGCCAACCACACGATCGGAGGGTTTTACTTTCATATCCTTTAGTGCCAACCACACGATCGGAGGGTTTTACTTTCATTTCCTTTAGTGCCAACCACACGATCGGAGGGTTTTACTTTCATTTCCTTTAGTACCAACCACACGATCGGAGGGTTTTACTTTCATTTCCTTTAGTGCCAACCACACGATCGGAGGGTTTTACTTTCATTTCCTTTAGTACCAACCACACGATCGGAGGGTTTTACTTTCATATCCTTTAGTGCCAACCACACGATCGGAGGGTTTTACTTTCATTTCCTTTAGTACCAACCACACGATCGGAGGGTTTTACTTTCATTTCCTTTAGTACCAACCACACGATCGGAGGGTTTTACTTTCATTTCCTTTAGTGCCAACCACACGATCGGAGGGTTTTACTTTCATATCCTTTAGTGCCAACCACACGATCGGAGGGTTTTACTTTCATTTCCTTTAGTACCAACCACACGATCGGAGGGTTTTACTTTCATTTCCTTTAGTGCCAACCACACGATCGGAGGGTTTTACTTTCATTTCCTTTAGTGCCAACCACACGATCGGAGGGTTTTACTTTCATTTCCTTTAGTGCCAACCACACGATCGGAGGGTTTTACTTTCATTTCCTTTAGTACCAACCACACGATCGGAGGGTTTTACTTTCATTTCCTTTAGTGCCAACCACACGATCGGAGGGTTTTACTTTCATTTCCTTTAGTGCCAACCACACGATCGGAGGGTTTTACTTTCATTTCCTTTAGTACCAACCACACGATCGGAGGGTTTTACTTTCATTTCCTTTAGTACCAACCACACGATCGGAGGGTTTTACTTTCATTTCCGTTAGTACCAACCACACGATCGGAGGGTTTTACTTTCATTTCCTTTAGTGCCAACCACACGATCGGAGGGTTTTACTTTCATTTCCTTTAGTGCCAACCACACGATCGGGGGGTTTTACTTTCATTTCCTTTAGTGCCAACCACACGATCGGAGGGTTTTACTTTCATTTCCGTTAGTGCCAACCACACGATCGGGGGGTTTTACTTTCATTTCCTTTAGTGCCAACCACACGATCGGAGGGTTTTACTTTCATTTCCTTTAGTGCCAACCACACGATCGGAGGGTTTTACTTTCATTTCCTTTAGTACCAACCACACGATCGGAGGGTTTTACTTTCATTTCCTTTAGTGCCAACCACACGATCGGAGGGTTTTACTTTCATTTCCTTTAGTGCCAACCACACGATCGGAGGGTTTTACTTTCATTTCCGTTAGTGCCAACCACACGATCGGAGGGTTTTACTTTCATTTCCTTTAGTGCCAACCACACGATCGGAGGGTTTTACTTTCATTTCCTTTAGTACCAATCACACGATCGGAGGGTTTTACTTTCATTTCCGTTAGTGCCAATCACACGATCGGAGGGTTTTACTTTCATTTCCTTTAGTGCCAACCACACGATCGGAGGGTTTTACTTTCATTTCCGTTAGTGCCAACCACACGATCGGAGGGTTTTACTTTCATTTCCTTTAGTGCCAACCACACGATCGGAGGGTTTTACTTTCATTTCCTTTAGTGCCAACCACACGATCGGAGGGTTTTACTTTCATATCCTTTAGTGCCAACCACACGATCGGAGGGTTTTACTTTCATTTCCTTTAGTACCAACCACACGATCGGAGGGTTTTACTTTCATTTCATTTAGTACCAACCACACGATCGGAGGGTTTTACTTTCATTTCCTTTAGTGCCAACCACACGATCGGAGGGTTTTACTTTCATTTCCTTTAGTGCCAACCACACGATCGGAGGGTTTTACTTTCATTTCCTTTAGTGCCAACCACACGATCGGGGGGTTTTACTTTCATTTCCGTTAGTGCCAATCACACGATCGGAGGGTTTTACTTTCATTTCCTTTAGTGCCAACCACACGATCGGGGGGTTTTACTTTCATTTCCGTTAGTGCCAACCACACGATCGGAGGGTTTTACTTACATTTCCTTTAGTGCCAACCACACGATCGGAGGGTTTTACTTTCATTTCCTTTAGTACCAACCACACGATCGGAGGGTTTTACTTTCATTTCCTTTAGTACCAACCACACGATCGGAGGGTTTTACTTTCATTTCCTTTAGTACCAACCACACGATCGGAGGGTTTTACTTTCATTTCCGTTAGTGCCAACCACACGATCGGAGGGTTTTACTTTCATTTCCTTTAGTGCCAACCACACGATCGGAGGGTTTTACTTTCATTTCCTTTAGTACCAACCACACGATCGGAGGGTTTTACTTTCATTTCCTTTAGTGCCAACCACACGATCGGAGGGTTTTACTTTCATTTCCGTTAGTGCCAATCACACGATCGGAGGGTTTTACTTTCATTTCCTTTAGTGCCAACCACACGATCGGAGGGTTTTACTTTCATTTCCGTTAGTGCCAATCACACGATCGGAGGGTTTTACTTTCATTTCCTTTAGTGCCAACCACACGATCGGAGGGTTTTACTTTCATTTCCGTTAGTGCCAATCACACGATCGGAGGGTTTTACTTTCATTTCCTTTAGTGCCAACCACACGATCGGAGGGTTTTACTTTCATTTCCGTTATATTTTAGATTTCTTTAATAAATCTGCAAAAGGCAATTAAAGGTTTGGTTGTTATGGACGACAAACTGGAACTGATTTATGGTTGTTTCCTTAACAACCAAGTACCTGGCCAATGGGAGGACGTCGCCTATCCGTCATTGAAACCGCTCGGTAGTTGGGTCAATGACCTTAGACTGCGAACACATTTTATTGATGTGAGTATTGGTTGAAATTATTATTATTGCTATTATATTATGGTGAGCGCATATGGCTGCGTTGGACTGTTATGAGGTGATTGACGTCGTTGATGCGGTACCGGTAGCTTCTATACTAAATTAAGTATTTAACTTTCAGTTTTATGTTATTATCAAGTTATTACCGATAGACTGCTGTCTACATGTCCAGACAGTGTACTGACGATTCCGACAAACATGTTCTTATGTTTGTTATCATGTTGCTTAGAAACACTCGTGCAATAAATAAATATTTCCTCCCCAAAGTTATTTATCTATTCCTAATATTTATTCGGATTGTATTCTTGCAGCATTGGGTTCGCAATGGGGCCCCGAGGTCCTTCTGGCTGTCCGGTTTCTTCTTCCCTCAAGGGTTCCTTACCGGTACTCTTCAGAACTACGCCCGTTCCTATGACTACCCTATAGACCAACTGAGTTTCATGTTCCGAGTTCTACCCCACTACAGAGACCAGAATGAGGTTGCTAAGCAACTATCAGAACTAAAGTTTGGCGAAGAAATGGAAATGGATAAAGAGGTTGGTAGACGCCATCTAGCGTCAGTTTAGTGTAGGAAATAAATACTGGCACTATAATATTTCGCGCCGTAAAATATAACAATCACTTAAATATAAACCAATACTAATTACTTATCTTGCCCATCTCAGAGTCCATGAACAGAATAAGTGGCCATGTATTAATTGCACACTTTTTATATATGTTTATTTTTACCATAATTAATAATGTGCATTTTGTGACTTATTCGTGTATTTATTGTATGGTGTGCCCTACTGTCGGATAAAAAACTCCTAGATTAGTATTGAGTTACGTTATTTAACGTTGTATTTCAAGGCGACTTGAAAATAATGTTGTGTTTTATCTGTAAGATGGGTGGGTGCACTGGCTTCGTTTTAATTACTATAGGTAAGGCGAGCCTAGTGAGGGTTTAAAATAAATATAAGTAAATTGCCCAAAAAGACCGAGCGATACATTCCGATATCGTTTCAGATTCCAAAGATTAAGGACGGAGTTTTAGTCCATGGTCTGTTTCTGGACGCGGCCCGATGGAATGACGTCACCAACCAGCTGAGTGACCCCCTGCCAGGCGAGATGAACCCAACCTTCCCGATGATGCATATGGAACCCCAGATGAGTTTCCAGGTTCCAGAACGCGATTATATCTGTCCGTTGTATAAAACATCAGCACGAGCCGGGGTTCTATCTACTACCGGTAAGTTTATTTAACACGAGCCGGGGTTCTATCTACCGGTAAGTTTATTTAACACGAGCCGGGGTTCTATCTACCGGTAAGTTTATTTAACACGAGCCGGGGTTCTATCTACCGGTAAGTTTATTTAACACGAGCCGGGGTTCTATCTACTACCGGTAAGTTTATTTAACACGAGTCGGGGTTCTATCTACTACCGGTAAGTTTATTTAACACGAGCCGGGGTTCTATCTACTACCGGTAAGTTTATTTAACACGAGCCGGGGTTCTATCTACCGGTAAGTTAATTTAACACGAGTCGGGGTTCTATCTACCGGTAAGTTTATTTAACACGAGTCGGGGTTCTATCTACTACCGGTAAGTTTATTTAACACGAGTCGGGGTTCTATCTACTACCGGTAAGTTTATTTAACACGAGCCGGGGTTCTATCTACCGGTAAGTTTATTTAACACGAGCCGGGGTTCTATCTACCGGTAAGTTTATTTAACACGAGCCGGGGTTCTATCTACCGGTAAGTTTATTTAACACGAGCCGGGGTTCTATCTACCGGTAAGTTTATTTAACACGAGCCGGGGTTCTATCTACTACCGGTAAGTTTATTTAACACGAGCCGGGGTTCTATCTACCGGTAAGTTTATTTAACACGAGCCGGGGTTCTATCTACCGGTAAGTTTATTTAACACGAGCCGGGGTTCTATCTACCGGTAAGTTTATTTAACACGAGCCGGGGTTCTATCTACCGGTAAGTTTATTTAACACGAGCCGGGGTTCTATCTACCGGTAAGTTTATTTAACACGAGCCGGGGTTCTATCTACTACCGGTAAGTTTATTTAACACGAGCCGGGGTTCTATCTACTACCGGTAAGTTTATTTAACACGAGTCGGGGTTCTATCTACCGGTAAGTTTATTTAACACGAGCCGGGGTTCTATCTACTACCGGTAAGTTTATTTAACACGAGCCGGGGTTCTATCTACTACCGGTAAGTTTATTTAACACGAGTCGGGGTTCTATCTACTACCGGTAAGTTTATTTAACACGAGTCGGGGTTCTATCTACTACCGGTAAGTTTATTTAACACGAGCCGGGGTTCTATCTACCGGTAAGTTTATTTAACACGAGCCGGGGTTCTATCTACCGGTAAGTTTATTTAACACGAGTCGGGGTTCTATCTACCGGTAAGTTTATTTAACACGAGCCGGGGTTCTATCTACTACCGGTAAGTTTATTTAACACGAGCCGGGGTTCTATCTACTACCGGTAAGTTTATTTAACACGAGTCGGGGTTCTATCTACTACCGGTAAGTTTATTTAACACGAGTCGGGGTTCTATCTACTACCGGTAAGTTTATTTAACACGAGTCGGGGTTCTATCTACTACCGGTAAGTTTATTTAACACGAGCCGGGGTTCTATCTACTACCGGTAAGTTTATTTAACACGAGTCGGGGTTCTATCTACTACCGGTAAGTTTATTTAACACGAGTCGGGGTTCTATCTACTACCGGTAAGTTTATTTAACACGAGTCGGGGTTCTATCTACTACCGGTAAGTTTATTTAACACGAGTCGGGGTTCTATCTACTACCGGTAAGTTTATTTAACACGAGCCGGGGTTCTATCTACTACCGGTAAGTTTATTTAACACGAGCCGGGGTTCTATCTACCGGTAAGTTTATTTAACACGAGTCGGGGTTCTATCTCTACCGGTAAGTT
The DNA here is from genome assembly GCA_032718475.1 of Nemertoderma westbladi. Classification (NCBI taxonomy): domain Eukaryota; kingdom Metazoa; phylum Xenacoelomorpha; order Nemertodermatida; family Nemertodermatidae; genus Nemertoderma; species Nemertoderma westbladi. The sequence continues at coordinate 33,021 of JAUCBJ010002409.1, forward strand.
TATTTAACACGAGCCGGGGTTCTATCTACCGGTAAGTTTATTTAACACGAGCCGGGGTTCTATCTACTACCGGTAAGTTTATTTAACACGAGCCGGGGTTCTATCTACTACCGGTAAGTTTATTTAACACGAGTCGGGGTTCTATCTACCGGTAAGTTTATTTAACACGAGCCGGGGTTCTATCTACCGGTAAGTTTATTTAACACGAGCCGGGGTTCTATCTACTACCGGTAAGTTTATTTAACACGAGCCGGGGTTCTATCTACTACCGGTAAGTTTATTTAACACGAGTCGGGGTTCTATCTACTACCGGTAAGTTTATTTAACACGAGCCGGGGTTCTATCTACCGGTAAGTTTATTTAACACGAGCCGGGGTTCTATCTACTACCGGTAAGTTTATTTAACACGAGCCGGGGTTCTATCTACTACCGGTAAGTTTATTTAACACGAGCCGGGGTTCTATCTACTACCGGTAAGTTTATTTAACACGAGCCGGGGTTCTATCTACTACCGGTAAGTTTATTTAACACGAGCCGGGGTTCTATCTACTACCGGTAAGTTTATTTAACACGAGCCGGGGTTCTATCTACTACCGGTAAGTTTATTTAACACGAGCCGGGGTTCTATCTACTACCGGTAAGTTTATTTAACACGAGTCGGGGTTCTATCTACTACCGGTAAGTTTATTTAACACGAGCCGGGGTTCTATCTACTACCGGTAAGTTTATTTAACACGAGCCGGGGTTCTATCTACTACCGGTAAGTTTATTTAACACGAGCCGGGGTTCTATCTACTACCGGTAAGTTTATTTAACACGAGCCGGGGTTCTATCTACCGGTAAGTTTATTTAACACGAGCCGGGGTTCTATCTACCGGTAAGTTTATTTAACACGAGTCGGGGTTCTATCTACCGGTAAGTTTATTTAACACGAGCCGGGGTTCTATCTACTACCGGTAAGTTTATTTAACACGAGCCGGGGTTCTATCTACCGGTAAGTTTATTTAACACGAGCCGGGGTTCTATCTACCGGTAAGTTTATTTAACACGAGCCGGGGTTCTATCTACTACCGGTAAGTTTATTTAACACGAGCCGGGGTTCTATCTACTACCGGTAAGTTTATTTAACACGAGCCGGGGTTCTATCTACTACCGGTAAGTTTATTTAACACGAGTCGGGGTTCTATCTACCGGTAAGTTTATTTAACACGAGCCGGGGTTCTATCTACTACCGGTAAGTTTATTTAACACGAGCCGGGGTTCTATCTACCGGTAAGTTTATTTAACACGAGCCGGGGTTCTATCTACTACCGGTAAGTTTATTTAACACGAGTCGGGGTTCTATCTACCGGTAAGTTTATTTAACACGAGCCGGGGTTCTATCTACTACCGGTAAGTTTATTTAACACGAGCCGGGGTTCTATCTACTACCGGTAAGTTTATTTAACACGAGTCGGGGTTCTATCTACCGGTAAGTTTATTTAACACGAGCCGGGGTTCTATCTACCGGTAAGTTTATTTAACACGAGCCGGGGTTCTATCTACTACCGGTAAGTTTATTTAACACGAGCCGGGGTTCTATCTACCGGTAAGTTTATTTAACACGAGTCGGGGTTCTATCTACTACCGGTAAGTTTATTTAACACGAGCCGGGGTTCTATCTACTACCGGTAAGTTTATTTAACACGAGTCGGGGTTCTATCTACCGGTAAGTTTATTTAACACGAGCCGGGGTTCTATCTACCGGTAAGTTTATTTAACACGAGTCGGGGTTCTATCTACTACCGGTAAGTTTATTTAACACGAGCCGGGGTTCTATCTACTACCGGTAAGTTTATTTAACACGAGCCGGGGTTCTATCTACTACCGGTAAGTTTATTTAACACGAGCCGGGGTTCTATCTACTACCGGTAAGTTTATTTAACACGAGCCGGGGTTCTATCTACTACCGGTAAGTTTATTTAACACGAGTCGGGGTTCTATCTACTACCGGTAAGTTTATTTAACACGAGCCGGGGTTCTATCTACTACCGGTAAGTTTATTTAACACGAGTCGGGGTTCTATCTACCGGTAAGTTTATTTAACACGAGCCGGGGTTCTATCTACTACCGGTAAGTTTATTTAACACGAGCCGGGGTTCTATCTACTACCGGTAAGTTTATTTAACACGAGCCGGGGTTCTATCTACTACCGGTAAGTTTATTTAACACGAGCCGGGGTTCTATCTACTACCGGTAAGTTTATTTAACACGAGCCGGGGTTCTATCTACTACCGGTAAGTTTATTTAACACGAGCCGGGGTTCTATCTACTACCGGTAAGTTTATTTAACACGAGCCGGGGTTCTATCTACTACCGGTAAGTTTATTTAACACGAGTCGGGGTTCTATCTACTACCGGTAAGTTTATTTAACACGAGCCGGGGTTCTATCTACTACCGGTAAGTTTATTTAACACGAGTCGGGGTTCTATCTACCGGTAAGTTTATTTAACACGAGCCGGGGTTCTATCTACCGGTAAGTTTATTTAACACGAGCCGGGGTTCTATCTACCGGTAAGTTTATTTAACACGAGTCGGGGTTCTATCTACTACCGGTAAGTTTATTTAACACGAGCCGGGGTTCTATCTACTACCGGTAAGTTTATTTAACACGAGCCGGGGTTCTATCTACTACCGGTAAGTTTATTTAACACGAGCCGGGGTTCTATCTACTACCGGTAAGTTTATTTAACACGAGCCGGGGTTCTATCTACTACCGGTAAGTTTATTTAACACGAGCCGGGGTTCTATCTACTACCGGTAAGTTTATTTAACACGAGCCGGGGTTCTATCTACTACCGGTAAGTTTATTTAACACGAGCCGGGGTTCTATCTACTACCGGTAAGTTTATTTAACACGAGCCGGGGTTCTATCTACTACCGGTAAGTTTATTTAACACGAGCCGGGGTTCTATCTACTACCGGTAAGTTTATTTAACACGAGCCGGGGTTCTATCTACTACCGGTAAGTTTATTTAACACGAGCCGGGGTTCTATCTACTACCGGTAAGTTTATTTAACACGAGCCGGGGTTCTATCTACTACCGGTAAGTTTATTTAACACGAGCCGGGGTTCTATCTACTACCGGTAAGTTTATTTAACACGAGTCGGGGTTCTATCTACTACCGGTAAGTTTATTTAACACGAGCCGGGGTTCTATCTACTACCGGTAAGTTTATTTAACACGAGCCGGGGTTCTATCTACCGGTAAGTTTATTTAACACGAGCCGGGGTTCTATCTACCGGTAAGTTTATTTAACACGAGCCGGGGTTCTATCTACTACCGGTAAGTTTATTTAACACGAGCCGGGGTTCTATCTACTACCGGTAAGTTTATTTAACACGAGCCGGGGTTCTATCTACTACCGGTAAGTTTATTTAACACGAGCCGGGGTTCTATCTACCGGTAAGTTTATTTAACACGAGCCGGGGTTCTATCTACTACCGGTAAGTTTATTTAACACGAGCCGGGGTTCTATCTACTACCGGTAAGTTTATTTAACACGAGCCGGGGTTCTATCTACTACCGGTAAGTTTATTTAACACGAGCCGGGGTTCTATCTACTACCGGTAAGTTTATTTAACACGAGCCGGGGTTCTATCTCTACCGGTAAGTTTATTTAACACGAGCCGGGGTTCTATCTACTACCGGTAAGTTTATTTAACACGAGCCGGGGTTCTATCTACTACCGGTAAGTTTATTTAACACGAGCCGGGGTTCTATCTACTACCGGTAAGTTTATTTAACACGAGCCGGGGTTCTATCTACTACCGGTAAGTTTATTTAACACGAGCCGGGGTTCTATCTACTACCGGTAAGTTTATTTAACACGAGCCGGGGTTCTATCTACTACCGGTAAGTTTATTTAACACGAGCCGGGGTTCTATCTACTACCGGTAAGTTTATTTAACACGAGCCGGGGTTCTATCTACTACCGGTAAGTTTATTTAACACGAGCCGGGGTTCTATCTACTACCGGTAAGTTTATTTAACACGAGCCGGGGTTCTATCTACCGGTAAGTTTATTTAACACGAGCCGGGGTTCTATCTACTACCGGTAAGTTTATTTAACACGAGCCGGGGTTCTATCTACTACCGGTAAGTTTATTTAACACGAGCCGGGGTTCTATCTACTACCGGTAAGTTTATTTAACACGAGCCGGGGTTCTATCTACCGGTAAGTTTATTTAACACGAGCCGGGGTTCTATCTACTACCGGTAAGTTTATTTAACACGAGCCGGGGTTCTATCTACTACCGGTAAGTTTATTTAACACGAGCCGGGGTTCTATCTACTACCGGTAAGTTTATTTAACACGAGCCGGGGTTCTATCTACTACCGGTAAGTTTATTTAACACGAGCCGGGGTTCTATCTACTACCGGTAAGTTTATTTAACACGAGCCGGGGTTCTATCTACTACCGGTAAGTTTATTTAACACGAGCCGGGGTTCTATCTACTACCGGTAAGTTTATTTAACACGAGCCGGGGTTCTATCTACTACCGGTAAGTTTATTTAACACGAGCCGGGGTTCTATCTACTACCGGTAAGTTTATTTAACACGAGCCGGGGTTCTATCTACTACCGGTAAGTTTATTTAACACGAGCCGGGGTTCTATCTACTACCGGTAAGTTTATTTAACACGAGCCGGGGTTCTATCTACTACCGGTAAGTTTATTTAACACGAGCCGGGGTTCTATCTACTACCGGTAAGTTTATTTAACACGAGCCGGGGTTCTATCTACTACCGGTAAGTTTATTTAACACGAGCCGGGGTTCTATCTACTACCGGTAAGTTTATTTAACACGAGCCGGGGTTCTATCTACTACCGGTAAGTTTATTTAACACGAGCCGGGGTTCTATCTACTACCGGTAAGTTTATTTAACACGAGCCGGGGTTCTATCTACTACCGGTAAGTTTATTTAACACGAGCCGGGGTTCTATCTACTACCGGTAAGTTTATTTAACACGAGCCGGGGTTCTATCTACTACCGGTAAGTTTATTTAACACGAGCCGGGGTTCTATCTACTACCGGTAAGTTTATTTAACACGAGCCGGGGTTCTATCTACTACCGGTAAGTTTATTTAACACGAGCCGGGGTTCTATCTACTACCGGTAAGTTTATTTAACACGAGCCGGGGTTCTATCTACTACCGGTAAGTTTATTTAACACGAGCCGGGGTTCTATCTACTACCGGTAAGTTTATTTAACACGAGCCGGGGTTCTATCTACTACCGGTAAGTTTATTTAACACGAGCCGGGGTTCTATCTACTACCGGTAAGTTTATTTAACACGAGCCGGGGTTCTATCTACTACCGGTAAGTTTATTTAACACGAGCCGGGGTTCTATCTACTACCGGTAAGTTTATTTAACACGAGCCGGGGTTCTATCTACTACCGGTAAGTTTATTTAACACGAGCCGGGGTTCTATCTACTACCGGTAAGTTTATTTAACACGAGCCGGGGTTCTATCTACCGGTAAGTTTATTTAACACGAGCCGGGGTTCTATCTACCGGTAAGTTTATTTAACACGAGCCGGGGTTCTATCTACCGGTAAGTTTATTTAACACGAGCCGGGGTTCTATCTACTACCGGTAAGTTTATTTAACACGAGCCGGGGTTCTATCTACTACCGGTAAGTTTATTTAACACGAGCCGGGGTTCTATCTACTACCGGTAAGTTTATTTAACACGAGCCGGGGTTCTATCTACTACCGGTAAGTTTATTTAACACGAGCCGGGGTTCTATCTACTACCGGTAAGTTTATTTAACACGAGCCGGGGTTCTATCTACTACCGGTAAGTTTATTTAACACGAGCCGGGGTTCTATCTACTACCGGTAAGTTTATTTAACACGAGCCGGGGTTCTATCTACTACCGGTAAGTTTATTTAACACGAGCCGGGGTTCTATCTACTACCGGTAAGTTTATTTAACACGAGCCGGGGTTCTATCTACTACCGGTAAGTTTATTTAACACGAGCCGGGGTTCTATCTACTACCGGTAAGTTTATTTAACACGAGCCGGGGTTCTATCTACTACCGGTAAGTTTATTTAACACGAGCCGGGGTTCTATCTACTACCGGTAAGTTTATTTAACACGAGCCGGGGTTCTATCTACTACCGGTAAGTTTATTTAACACGAGCCGGGGTTCTATCTACTACCGGTAAGTTTATTTAACACGAGCCGGGGTTCTATCTACTACCGGTAAGTTTATTTAACACGAGCCGGGGTTCTATCTACCGGTAAGTTTATTTAACACGAGCCGGGGTTCTATCTACCGGTAAGTTTATTTAACACGAGCCGGGGTTCTATCTACTACCGGTAAGTTTATTTAACACGAGCCGGGGTTCTATCTACCGGTAAGTTTATTTAACACGAGCCGGGGTTCTATCTACTACCGGTAAGTTTATTTAACACGAGCCGGGGTTCTATCTACTACCGGTAAGTTTATTTAACACGAGCCGGGGTTCTATCTACTACCGGTAAGTTTATTTAACACGAGCCGGGGTTCTATCTACCGGTAAGTTTATTTAACACGAGCCGGGGTTCTATCTACTACCGGTAAGTTTATTTAACACGAGCCGGGGTTCTATCTACTACCGGTAAGTTTATTTAACACGAGCCGGGGTTCTATCTACTACCGGTAAGTTTATTTAACACGAGCCGGGGTTCTATCTACTACCGGTAAGTTTATTTAACACGAGCCGGGGTTCTATCTACTACCGGTAAGTTTATTTAACACGAGCCGGGGTTCTATCTACCGGTAAGTTTATTTAACACGAGCCGGGGTTCTATCTACTACCGGTAAGTTTATTTAACACGAGCCGGGGTTCTATCTACTACCGGTAAGTTTATTTAACACGAGCCGGGGTTCTATCTACTACCGGTAAGTTTATTTAACACGAGCCGGGGTTCTATCTACCGGTAAGTTTATTTAACACGAGCCGGGGTTCTATCTACTACCGGTAAGTTTATTTAACACGAGCCGGGGTTCTATCTACCGGTAAGTTTATTTAACACGAGCCGGGGTTCTATCTACTACCGGTAAGTTTATTTAACACGAGCCGGGGTTCTATCTACTACCGGTAAGTTTATTTAACACGAGCCGGGGTTCTATCTACCGGTAAGTTTATTTAACACGAGCCGGGGTTCTATCTACTACCGGTAAGTTTATTTAACACGAGCCGGGGTTCTATCTACTACCGGTAAGTTTATTTAACACGAGCCGGGGTTCTATCTACTACCGGTAAGTTTATTTAACACGAGCCGGGGTTCTATCTACTACCGGTAAGTTTATTTAACACGAGCCGGGGTTCTATCTACTACCGGTAAGTTTATTTAACACGAGCCGGGGTTCTATCTACCGGTAAGTTTATTTAACACGAGCCGGGGTTCTATCTACTACCGGTAAGTTTATTTAACACGAGCCGGGGTTCTATCTACTACCGGTAAGTTTATTTAACACGAGCCGGGGTTCTATCTACTACCGGTAAGTTTATTTAACACGAGCCGGGGTTCTATCTACTACCGGTAAGTTTATTTAACACGAGCCGGGGTTCTATCTACTACCGGTAAGTTTATTTAACACGAGCCGGGGTTCTATCTACCGGTAAGTTTATTTAACACGAGCCGGGGTTCTATCTACTACCGGTAAGTTTATTTAACACGAGCCGGGGTTCTATCTACTACCGGTAAGTTTATTTAACACGAGCCGGGGTTCTATCTACTACCGGTAAGTTTATTTAACACGAGCCGGGGTTCTATCTACCGGTAAGTTTATTTAACACGAGCCGGGGTTCTATCTACTACCGGTAAGTTTATTTAACACGAGCCGGGGTTCTATCTACCGGTAAGTTTATTTAACACGAGCCGGGGTTCTATCTACTACCGGTAAGTTTATTTAACACGAGTCGGGGTTCTATCTACCGGTAAGTTTATTTAACACGAGCCGGGGTTCTATCTACTACCGGTAAGTTTATTTAACACGAGCCGGGGTTCTATCTACTACCGGTAAGTTTATTTAACACGAGCCGGGGTTCTATCTACCGGTAAGTTTATTTAACACGAGCCGGGGTTCTATCTACCGGTAAGTTTATTTAACACGAGCCGGGGTTCTATCTACTACCGGTAAGTTTATTTAACACGAGCCGGGGTTCTATCTACCGGTAAGTTTATTTAACACGAGCCGGGGTTCTATCTACTACCGGTAAGTTTATTTAACACGAGCCGGGGTTCTATCTACTACCGGTAAGTTTATTTAACACGAGCCGGGGTTCTATCTACTACCGGTAAGTTTATTTAACACGAGCCGGGGTTCTATCTACCGGTAAGTTTATTTAACACGAGCCGGGGTTCTATCTACTACCGGTAAGTTTATTTAACACGAGCCGGGGTTCTATCTACTACCGGTAAGTTTATTTAACACGAGCCGGGGTTCTATCTACTACCGGTAAGTTTATTTAACACGAGCCGGGGTTCTATCTACTACCGGTAAGTTTATTTAACACGAGCCGGGGTTCTATCTACTACCGGTAAGTTTATTTAACACGAGCCGGGGTTCTATCTACTACCGGTAAGTTTATTTAACACGAGCCGGGGTTCTATCTACTACCGGTAAGTTTATTTAACACGAGTCGGGGTTCTATCTACCGGTAAGTTTATTTAACACGAGCCGGGGTTCTATCTACCGGTAAGTTTATTTAACACGAGCCGGGGTTCTATCTACCGGTAAGTTTATTTAACACGAGCCGGGGTTCTATCTACTACCGGTAAGTTTATTTAACACGAGCCGGGGTTCTATCTACCGGTAAGTTTATTTAACACGAGCCGGGGTTCTATCTACTACCGGTAAGTTTATTTAACACGAGCCGGGGTTCTATCTACTACCGGTAAGTTTATTTAACACGAGCCGGGGTTCTATCTACCGGTAAGTTTATTTAACACGAGCCGGGGTTCTATCTACTACCGGTAAGTTTATTTAACACGAGCCGGGGTTCTATCTACTACCGGTAAGTTTATTTAACACGAGCCGGGGTTCTATCTACTACCGGTAAGTTTATTTAACACGAGCCGGGGTTCTATCTACCGGTAAGTTTATTTAACACGAGCCGGGGTTCTATCTACTACCGGTAAGTTTATTTAACACGAGCCGGGGTTCTATCTACTACCGGTAAGTTTATTTAACACGAGCCGGGGTTCTATCTACTACCGGTAAGTTTATTTAACACGAGCCGGGGTTCTATCTACTACCGGTAAGTTTATTTAACACGAGCCGGGGTTCTATCTACTACCGGTAAGTTTATTTAACACGAGCCGGGGTTCTATCTACCGGTAAGTTTATTTAACACGAGCCGGGGTTCTATCTACTACCGGTAAGTTTATTTAACACGAGCCGGGGTTCTATCTACTACCGGTAAGTTTATTTAACACGAGCCGGGGTTCTATCTACTACCGGTAAGTTTATTTAACACGAGCCGGGGTTCTATCTACCGGTAAGTTTATTTAACACGAGCCGGGGTTCTATCTACTACCGGTAAGTTTATTTAACACGAGCCGGGGTTCTATCTACTACCGGTAAGTTTATTTAACACGAGCCGGGGTTCTATCTACTACCGGTAAGTTTATTTAACACGAGCCGGGGTTCTATCTACTACCGGTAAGTTTATTTAACACGAGCCGGGGTTCTATCTACTACCGGTAAGTTTATTTAACACGAGCCGGGGTTCTATCTACCGGTAAGTTTATTTAACACGAGCCGGGGTTCTATCTACTACCGGTAAGTTTATTTAACACGAGTCGGGGTTCTATCTACTACCGGTAAGTTTATTTAACACGAGCCGGGGTTCTATCTACTACCGGTAAGTTTATTTAACACGAGCCGGGGTTCTATCTACCGGTAAGTTTATTTAACACGAGCCGGGGTTCTATCTACTACCGGTAAGTTTATTTAACACGAGCCGGGGTTCTATCTACCGGTAAGTTTATTTAACACGAGCCGGGGTTCTATCTACTACCGGTAAGTTTATTTAACACGAGCCGGGGTTCTATCTACCGGTAAGTTTATTTAACACGAGCCGGGGTTCTATCTACTACCGGTAAGTTTATTTAACACGAGCCGGGGTTCTATCTACTACCGATAAGTTTATTTAACACGAGCCGGGGTTCTATCTACCGGTAAGTTTATTTAACACGAGCCGGGGTTCTATCTACTACCGGTAAGTTTATTTAACACGAGCCGGGGTTCTATCTACTACCGGTAAGTTTATTTAACACGAGCCGGGGTTCTATCTACTACCGGTAAGTTTATTTAACACGAGCCGGGGTTCTATCTACTACCGGTAAGTTTATTTAACACGAGCCGGGGTTCTATCTACTACCGGTAAGTTTATTTAACACGAGCCGGGGTTCTATCTACTACCGGTAAGTTTATTTAACACGAGCCGGGGTTCTATCTACCGGTAAGTTTATTTAACACGAGCCGGGGTTCTATCTACTACCGGTAAGTTTATTTAACACGAGCCGGGGTTCTATCTACTACCGGTAAGTTTATTTAACACGAGCCGGGGTTCTATCTACTACCGGTAAGTTTATTTAACACGAGCCGGGGTTCTATCTACTACCGGTAAGTTTATTTAACACGAGCCGGGGTTCTATCTACTACCGGTAAGTTTATTTAACACGAGCCGGGTTCTATCTACTACCGGTAAGTTTATTTAACACGAGCCGGGGTTCTATCTACCGGTAAGTTTATTTAACACGAGCCGGGGTTCTATCTACTACCGGTAAGTTTATTTAACACGAGCCGGGGTTATATCTACTACCGGTAAGTTTATTTAACACGAGTCGGGGTTCTATCTACCGGTAAGTTTATTTAACACGAGCCGGGGTTCTATCTACTACCGGTAAGTTTATTTAACACGAGTCGGGGTTCTATCTACTACCGGTAAGTTTATTTAACACGAGTCGGGGTTCTATCTACTACCGGTAAGTTTATTTAACACGAGTCGGGGTTCTATCTACCGGTAAGTTTATTTAACACGAGCCGGGGTTCTATCTACTACCGGTAAGTTTATTTAACACGAGTCGGGGTTCTATCTACTACCGGTAAGTTAATTTAACACGAGTCGGGGTTCTATCTACTACCGGTAAGTTTATTTAACATGAGTCGGGGTTCTATCTACCGGTAAGTTTATTTAACACGAGCCGGGGTTCTATCTACTACCGGTAAGTTTATTTAACACGAGCCGGGGTTCTATCTACTTCCCATTTGGTATTTTGTAGGTCATTCAACTAATTTCGTTGTGGCTTCACACTTGCCGACAGATACCCCTAGTGACTATTGGATATCCATGGGAACTGCGTTGCTATGTCAACTTAATGAGTAGCCAATTAGACGCCAACACAAGTCGTGAAGAATTTTGAATTGAATGACATCATAGGTTAACCCCCCATCCAATCCAGTATTTGTGCCAGTAAAACTGTAACGAATTCGAAGTTTAAATAAAATATTAATAACTTTACTATAAAACAATCACCCATTGTAAATAGACCCCCCCCCCCCCCCCCCCCACCCCCTTGCTAACATCAATTGTTGTACAGTTTTTATTATCGAATTTATTGTGTATATATATTTTGTATATATAAAACATCTAGGTGTACAGATATTATCGTATTGTATATACATTTTGTATGTAGAGCCTTCCTTGTACGTATAGTTTTTTCAGTATTTAATACTTATATACATAACAATCATATTGTACAGTTTTTTTTAATTATCTTGTTAAATATACTTTTTAAATTTTTTAACTTTTTAAGTATACTTTAGTAAATGCATTAATTATATGATTATTAAAACTGAACCGTCCAATCTATCGATTGTTGTAACTTTAATTCATATTATACCGGGTAAATGTTGAAAAACAAATTATTAAACATTTGAGTTTTCAACCTATCTAGGCCTATTACATTTAATACATCCCTTAAAAATAGATAAATTGACTATCAGGTCTTTATTTTTCAATAATTTGTTAGAACCCTCCTAAACTTCCAGCTACATTTTATTTTTATAAAATTCTGCACACAATTTACAGAAAAATACTTAGTGTTTACCTTGAAATCCGTCACATCTGCGTTCTCTATCCTGACAGACAAACAAAGGACAGTTATATGAAGCTTATAAACGATATGCAGACTACCACGACTGCCTACTGTTATTACGAACAAAAACTAAAAGTAACATGTTGGTTAATGCCAACCATATTTATTGCCCAAGTCACGTACCGGACTAAAAATATACAAAAATGTAAATCATTAAAGAATGAATGGTGGGATGGCTTTGATTATTTGATTGCCGAATACACAATAATCGGTCCCCTCCCGCTGCGATACACTCCAACCACAGTTTGTTATAGAAAAAGCTACAACGAATTTTGAAAAAAAACGTCACATACTCACATATGGGATAAATTTCAAATTTTCTTATTGTAATTAAGGGCTCATTTTGGCCATTTAAATTACAATAGGGTTGGTGCGCGAAAAAATTGTTGGGCTAGAAACAATCGAATAAGGGGTAACAAGGTGCCCTGAATCGGAGTGGCGGGGTGTGTTTTTTTGTAAAAACACGAGGAAAGGGTCGAAATGACGGGTTTAAGTAAGCCCAGGAAGCTAATTTTGAAAATCGGCTGTGATTGGCTGCTACATATTAATGTCACTACGCTGTGCGGCAGCTCCAAACCAAAACCCAGTATGTCAATTTTTTCGAAATCGATTTTTTTCGATTTTTGGGGTTATTGGGGGCGTAGAATTCATCTGACTCAGTTTCGAAACCATAGCACTAACCGATTTCGCAGTATTAACAATTAATTAATTAACTAATTAGCTAATTATGAGCAAACACCACGTCGAAACACAGTAATGCTAGTTACTGGGTTTCGTTTACCTTTCTGGTGCTATTTTGAAAAAGTTACTCCATCAAAACCCAGTATGTGCTCAAAAATCCCGAAATCCTATGCCAAAACCCAGTAACTGCACTTACTGGGTTTCGAGCAAAATTCTTTACTGGGTTTTCACCTGGTATTTTCTGAACAAAATCAAGTATCGTTTCCGAAAGACAAAACCTAGTATGTCAATGTCAATGTCAGATTTACCACGTCAAAACCCAGTAAACATAGTTACTGGGTTTCCAGCAGTTTGAGATACTACTACTACTACTAGGATCGGCATGCTGCATTGAAGCTGCATTTTTAAAAATGCTGTGCCGGCTTGTCGACAAAATTGCACCGCCACAACTCCCTATCACCCATGACATTTGCTAGATCATCCGCATCTTCAAGGCCAGTGTCCTTTAAGATGCGTCTCAAGAAAGTCATGGGCTGTCCACCATGCTTATTCACTCCATGAGGCTGCCAAAGTACAAGATTATGCACTGGCTGGTCCTCACGGCGAAAGCAATGTCCTGCAAAGCGGAGGCGATTTTGTTCTAGTGTCAAGCTTGGGGGAACCAATGAGACACCTCTAATGTTATATAGTGTCTGGTTGGAGATGTGTGTATTGTACTTGACACAATGAACCCGGCGTAGCATTCTTGTGAATGTTCCATCCAGAGATTTGGTGTCCTCAGCAGTTAGAGCCCAGCATGGGCTCCCATAGAGGAGTACTGGAACTACTGCTGCTCTAAATAATCGGACCTTGTGTTTCTGATTAATGCTCGGTGACTTCCAAATCTTGGAAAGCCTATTCAAGGCTGCCCATGCCTTTCCCTTACGTATTCGAAGGTCCTCACCTGACTTCCGGATCCATGATCCCAGGTAACAGAAATCGTCCACATGCTCAAGCATCCATCCTTTGAGGTTATGCTCATCCGATCAGAGACTTGCTGAGGACATTCAAAGTTAAGATGAGATACTAGGTTTTGACGTGGGATTTCCCTATGCAGATACTATGCCAAACCAAAACCCAGTAACTCCGGCAACGCAACAGACGTAGACAAATAATTAAGTGTTCTAGAATATTATATTCTACAATGTTGCCTCTTTGTTTTCGCTAACCGTTGGCGAAGGAAGTCAGAGTTACTGGGTTTTGGCGAAGGGACTTGTCAGTTACTTGGTTTTGGCATGGGAAAGGTAACTGATTGGAAAAGTTAAATGTTAGTTTACTGGGTTTTGGTGTGGGCAAATTAGTTACTGTGTTTTGAAAAGGGAACAATGACGTTACTGGGTATTGATGCATCAAAAATCACAATTGTTTTCTTTTCAGCCATACCAAAACCGTGTAAGTCGATTTATAAGAAAAGTAAAGAATAAATTAAAAAAACAGTTTTGGCACTAATAATATATATGTACAATTTGTAAAGGTACACAAAATTATAACTCATCAAATTAAATTTCAACCAAATGCCAGCTGTTTAAAGTCCAAAACTTTAATATCTCGAAAAGTCAAAAAATGTACTTACTGGGTTTTGGTTTGGAGCCGCCGTGTGCTTGGATAATTTCTTATATTGTTTTCTACGGAGGTGATTTTCGATCGATTTAAATACACATTTAATCTCAATAATTTCACATGTGGCTTATATTAATTGAAAGCGGGGAGTATTGCGCGTCTTTCACAGTATAATTAATTAAATTCATGGTGATGAATATTGATAAAATTAATAAATTCACAATTATAAACTCGCATATTGCCTGACCAGGTGTGCAAGCACTGAACCACTCAGCCCTATCCGGCTTCCCGGGCTAAACACGCAATTTCGACCGTTCCCACGCGTTTTTACAAAAAAAAAACACACCCCGCCACCCCGAATAAGGGGCTTGTTACCCCTTATTATTCGATTGTTTCTAGCCCAACAATTTTTTCGCGCACAAACCCTATTGTAATTTTAATGGCCAAAATGAGCCCTTAATTACAATAAGACAATTTGAAATTTATCCCATATGTGAGTATGTGACGTTTTTTTCAAAATTCGTTGTAGCTTTTTCTATAACAAACTGTGGTTGGAGTGTATAGCAACTAACAGGAGGGGACCGATTATTGTGTATCTGGCGATCAAATTATCAAAGCCAACCGACCATTCATCATTGTCTGATTTACATTTTTGTTTATTTTTATTTTTAGTCCCGTACGTGACTTGGTCAATATGGTTCGCATTGACCAACATGTTTCTTTTCGTTTTTGTTGATATAAAAATAACGTTTTTTTCAGGTCCATAGACAACAGTTTTGTTCATCACATTGTTAAACAGGAAAACATATTATTTAGCCGAAAACATATATATTATTTAGCCGGAAACATATATATTATTTAGCCGAAAACATACATATTATTTAGCTGAAAACATATATATTATTTAGCCGAAAACATATATATTATTTAGCCGAAAACATATATATTATTTAGCCGAAAACATATATATTATTTAGCTGAAAACATATATATTATTTAGCCGAAAACATATATATTATTTAGCTGAAAACATATATATTATTTAGCCGAAAAAATATATATTATTTAGCTGAAAACATACATATTATTTAGCCGAAAACATATCACTGAGTCAAAAACATATTATTTAGCCCAACTTTTCACGGCAAAGTTTGCCAGAAAGTGAAACTTTATATTCTAACTGCATTTGAAAAAATGTCCTAAAGGTGACCGAATTTTTATATTTTTTCTGATTCTCAAGAGAAATAACACGGAAAAAACATTGATCTGTACTACATTTTTACATATCGGAATGTTTCTTCTCTCAATAACGGCCGATAAATTTTTGGGGCACTTAATGGTTTCATGTGCAGAAATTATCGTTCTTTCTATCCATCGATATCGCGGGTTCCCGCACGTATGGTGGTACATCGGTCAATATGGTTGGCAGCGACCCATGTGCACGTGACACTTGTTTATTGTTTTGATTAGAAATTGCCTACCACTGTTAGTTGTAGCCTTGTAGTAGAGTTGATAATAGACTTGATAAATAAGACCTGATAATAAATAATAAATTAAATTATCGATGTTTGAGGATCGGTGTTAAATAACATAACAAAGGTGATAAAACACTGAATGATTCAACTTTAACATAATTATTAATAATGAAGTATTTATTGTTTAATATATTTTTTAATTTACATTGAGTAATAAATACTGTTACTGACTAGAAGTAATCTGTAGTACAGGACTCCCTCTTCTACGTCGACAAGCAAAAACTACCAGAATAACGATAATTACTACACGAAATTAGCTACGTCTCAACAATTAGATCACAAACAAACATGTAAAACCAGTCGTCTATCACATAAACAATATAATTTATAATAAATAAAAAAACACGAAATGACAATAATATACCAGAATTAATTAATATTAATTAATATGTTAGTAATAATAAATATAAAATGAAACCAACGAAACAGTTTCATTAAAAGCATCAAATGGAGTAATAACTATTTACATAAATACGTGTATGTAAAGTAGCACTTTACAGTGTCCTGATCCGAGTAGTTTGTTACACGAACGAACATAGAGAGTGGAAATAAAGCCACGAGGTACAGGATACTGCAAACTACTTTGTAGTAAGTATGTATGTAGTTTTCATGACCTACTATTAGTAGGTCATATATACATATATTCCAAAATTGCAACACTACAAAACGACTGCCGATGAAAAGTTTCTTATAAAACAATTCTTTTTTAAAAATTGTGATATGGTAACGGTTGTAACGGTAACCTGGTAACAAGTTGTTCAGGCATACAAATGACGCCGGCGAATAATGTTATACAAAGGCCTTGACAGTCAATAATCGTTAAGTAATGTTGATATTTTGTAATAAATAATAATAAATGTAAAAGTTCACCGTTCATACGTACAATAATTAGCACCTTCAATCAATTAACGACTCCCTTCCTATTCGAAGACATTTCATTGGACAGTTATCCTTGATTACGTAACACATTATATAAACCAATCGACTGTAACACATATATTATAGTAGTAATATAAAGGAATTAGGGTTACTTTACGGGGGAGTTAGTAAAGTTTAGTTCAACTGCCAGGACAGGACGCAGGGGTACGGAATCGTTCACTTTGCGGAAATTTTTTTAATCAAAAGTAACGCCGTTTTCTTGTGAAATTTATTAAAAACAAATACGAGTACAAAATCGTAGTTTCCATATAATTTTACACAAATAATGTGAGATGAAAATAATGGTAATATGAATAATAATAATATAAATAATGGCAAAAATTTCCAAATATAGGAATTTAGAAATCCGGATCCGGATTGTTACGATGTAACAATAGATGTAATAATTCCGAAATAGATTGTAACACTGAATTAGCAGGATGTTTCCACAGTTTGTTCGGTAGTCACGAAACCCTCAAACACAGTTAATTTATAAGTTTAATGTGTTAAATATGAAGTTTGAAATTATCCAAGTATATCATATCAGTGTGTTTGTGTTACAAACTATATCGGAATAAATATTAAAAACCTAATTATATTGACAATATAACAAACAATAACAATACGGAATTAAACAGCATTAGGGGAACTGCCAATCAATCTATAAAATATATTTAAAAAACATTTAGGCCCTCCTTAAAGCGCTGACCATTATTTACTACCGACTAAATAATAACGCAGTAATTATAAAGTTTGTAAAATTCATTCAGGAAAAAGTAGCACATTAATCTTATTCATAATAAATTTGTATCCTATTGCGTTTGGGTATATTTGTATGTACAATGGTACTGTTAGCGGTTTATATCACAAACAATATCATCATAGACATAACAATAATCAGAAGCATTGAGTTTCTGCCCTTTTCTATACGATAGGTAGGAAAACTAGTGTATATTTTTGGAAATTTGCGAATATTATACATTAATATGACATTTTTATAGTTTCTGAGATATAATTTAATATATTATATAAAATAAATGAATCACTTGTGTAATTCAATGGTATTAAAGTCGATTCTATAATTTTTGGTGGAGTTAATGTTATATGATTGTTAAGTGAGATACGACGGGGTGCAGCCATACAGTGATAGAAAGATGATTGAATGCCAGGTTACATCGTCACTAGAGACTAATATAGTATATATTTTCCCTGAAATACCCTTCGCGTAGCACGTGAGAGGTTGAGTTTCCAGAATTAATTATATAAAATAGGGAAGTTACACCTTCGCAAAGCTAATAGGAGACAGAGCTAAGATGTTAATGCTAATAATGACCTGCACTGACGTCTGCGATTAAATTTGCTACTCCAACCAAATTTCTGAACTCCATTCACAATAATTACTATATGTTCTAGCTAATTAAATGTTAATGGCACGCCACATAGAAGGGATGGAAGGGAGGTACTGGGTTACAGAGAGGTGTGCCCCCACCACAGGGGGCACCTGGTCACAGGGAGAGGGGATGATTATACCTCAGCACAAGGGGGCAGCGGTTTCACCGCTGAAGGGGACTCTGATGCCCCCACCGCAAGGGGGAACTATAATGCCCCTACACCATAAATTACTGCTAAATATAGTTAATAATATAAAATATAGGACAACTAAAAATTGCCATAATAAAGTGTTTATTGTGGAAGGGCGGGGAAGTTTGAACCTAAAGGTCGTTGTAGCGAAGGTTTATTCAGAGTCAATATGTAGATATGGGAGGAGCCGTTACGGAGACTGTTACTGAAGAAGACCTTGTCGTTACGACAACACAGATAGGTAAGTTTACTGCGACTCTTGTGCATAAAGACCCCGTCGAGATGACCGGTGTGCACATCGCGGATCTCGATGGCTCGGTCCCCCCACCCGAGGACGTGGCCCGTATCGATGTAGGTCACCGAACTGGGCAGCTCCCCCCATTGGAGCACAACGTCCTTGTAGACCCCGCTGGACGTGTCCACGTAGGCGC
Source organism: Nemertoderma westbladi (assembly GCA_032718475.1). NCBI lineage: Eukaryota > Metazoa > Xenacoelomorpha > Nemertodermatida > Nemertodermatidae > Nemertoderma > Nemertoderma westbladi. The sequence continues at coordinate 51,978 of JAUCBJ010002409.1, forward strand.
CCTCGTTATCGTAACACACCAGCAGTTTCTTACCCTCGGATTGGGGCAGAACGACGATGCATTGTGGCTCGATGTCCTTGGAGTCGTTGGTACGCGGTAGGAAGATGTCCCTATCCACTCCCGATTGCAGGTCGATCGTGTGGAACCCACGGTTACTCCCGTAGACAACCTTATACTTGGAGTCGTCCTCGATGGCGAGATCAACAATGAGCGGTTCTTTACCGAAGACAGGGACGCTCTTGAACGCCATGAACTTATTATAGGGTTTCTGAGCCCAGGCGTAGACTTCGATACGGTGCTTGAGAGCGATGGGTAGGAACTTAATGAGGTCGAGGTTGATGAACTTGTAGTGGAGACAGCCTTCGAGATCCCCGATGGTCATATAGGGCGGAGCACCTCGACCCAGACGTGTATCCTCACTGCCGCTAGCGGCTGATATCGGCTCCTTACTGATCTTGGCCTTCAACCAGGCCAGGTTGTAGACCCTAATCTTGTTGTTCTTCCCGGATATAGTGATCAGCACCTGAAGCTCTCCCTCCACGACGTCCATCTGCTTGAATCGACGGCCCTTGACCAGGGAGTAGGTCTTCCCTTGCCCGCTCCTGTCCAGTAGACTCAGCCCGTCCTCTGTACCCACCAACAGATTGACTCCCCACAACGCCGCGCTCAGAACACCCGAACCGAATCGCTTCTTGTATTTGTGGATCTGTGGCATCTCGTCGACGCCCTCGTGCGACGAGATGTTGACGCTGACGTCCTGGATCGAGGACTTCCGTTGCTGCGGGGTCGCGGGGGAAGGCGCCGCTCCGAAACCGAACGCGAGGAAACTCCGGTTGGGCGTGGCCGCGAGGGGGCGCTGGGTGCGGGGGGGCATCTCGGAGGAGGTGCGTCGACGGGCGCTAGGGGGCGTCACCTGGTGCGGCAGGACGTCCGGTAGGACATTGGATTGACTGCGGCCGCGCATGTCGGGAGTGGAGGAGGCGGACGATGTATCGCTGAGTCGACGTCGTCGACCGGGGGGCGTAGATGAACCGGTCGAGGTATCGCCTCCCCCCATCGAGGAGGAGCCCCCTTCCCCCCCGCTGACCCCCAACTCGGCGAAGCTCTCAGGCAGCGGTTTGGGGGGCCCGCTCGCCAACATTGTGCCGTCGTTGTTTATCCGACCAGCCGGCTCGCTTCCCTCCTCCTCACTATCTTCTTCATCGGATGAGGGCGCAGTGTGGGCGTTGTTCGGCGCGGCGTGGGCGCTAGGGGGCGAGGGCGTGGACAGCTGTAGCGCGGACGGCCGACAGATGGCGTCTAGCACCTCGCTGGGCTGGAGGTTCCGGTACTCCGGGGTGCTATGCTGCCTGACCGGCGGTACCGGGGGCGGCCCGTCCGGCTCCGACGGCTTCGGACCCGGACTCGCGTCGGAATCCGAGGATACCAGCGGCCCGTCCAGGAATATCGCGTTGCTCCAGGGCTGCGCGGCCTCGCCCCCAGGTCGTTGACCCTCGCCGTCCTCAGGGTGTTGACCTTGACCGCCCTGAGGTCGCTGACCTTTCATACTCTCCTGCAGTTCCCGCCAGTCCTGCTCCAACTGCGACCGATTGTGTTCGAGACTTTTCTGCTGATTTCTGCGTCGCCGGTCTTCAGAAGTTTCCCCCTCGTTGCGGCATATGTCGCCGGATGGTTGTCTAGCAACACTATGGTCGTTGGATTGTTGCTTAGCAACAATGTGGTCACCGGATGGTCTAGCAACAATGTGGTCACCGGATGGTCTAGCAACAATGTGGTCGCTGGAGGGTTGCCTAACAACTGCGTGGTCACTAGATGCTTGCTTAGCAACAATGTGGTCACTGGATGGTTGCCTAACAACAATGTGATCGCTCGATTGTTGTCTAGCAACAATGTGGTCGACGGATGGTTGTCTAGGATTCCCACGCCGTGGACTACCAATGACACTAGACTCAGACCGGGATTCATTCCGTCTGTCCAACAACTCGTGGACTCTGGAGCCGGCTATCTCGTCTAACTTCTCAGCCGGTACGGTAGCCGCTCGGGCCCGTCGAGCCTCGGCCAACTCCACAGCTCGCGAAGAGGCAATCTCCTTCAATCTAGAAAAATACCGGTAATAAAAGTTTACATAAACCTAGAGATTTAAGAGAGTTTAACTGAATTAAGTGAATTAACGTTTGTGGAAGTCTTGGGAGAGATCAACTAAAGAGCACAGCGCGGGCAAGTAGGTAAACTTAGATCGGGCTTAACGATACATCATATCAACCAAATCTACTGTAATAAGTTAATGTAATAAGGTGCGGAGGTGAGATAGGAACAAATCAGAAGGAAGACAGACAAACTGAGGAGACCGTAGCGGCCAAACACTCGGAGACATGGGGGGAAACTGGACGCATTTATACGTTATTTTAACCAAAACAATAAACTAAACACAATAGAACAGGTTAACCGGTACGGTTTTATTTTTGAGAATAATCAGCTGTTATTTGCGTCGAATTTCCCCTAGAGAGGGATTAATTTTTATTGCGTCCAGTTTCCCCCCCTATCTGAACACTCATATACGGCTATGTATGTATATTGTAAACTCTCCCTGATTAAGTACGAATGTTCCATCTCTTTGGATGTGGAGCATCTCGCTCTATATGGATGATGGGAAAATAATCCTTATACCTCTGGGATTCACGACAATGAAACATAATTCTTTAGCACAAACCCTAATCTAACAAACACAGGGAAAGGCGATATGAAACAAACTATATTCCATGACATAACAACCCGTGGAACGAGGATATATTAATTATATATAATCCATTTGTATACCGGTACTTTATTATACAAAAATATACTTGGGAACGATACAATTCACTTGAATGTAATATATTGTGTTACCTGTTTGAATTGTCTGGAGGCGAGTTGTAGGGATCCTGTTTGGTGCGGTTGAGGTCACTGACCCGGACCCATGGTTCGTTACTGGGACACAATTCGGTGGAGTCGGAATGAACGAGACCCGGTTGGGTCTTGGTGAGAGTGGACGAGTCGTTGCTAGACAACCCCCGCCCGTTGCCGGGGGGACCCCCGCGATGGATGCGCTCGTCTCGCGGGGCGGGTTGGTCGATGCGAGCGCTGATAGCGTGGGGATCGATTAGCGACACGGGTCTCGCGGAACCCGGGAGCGCGTTGCTAGCGTGGGGATCCACCAAGGATACCGGTCTACCGGAAACCGGGGAAACCAGCTGGCCCGAAGTGAATCCGATGGGGGGCGACTCTCTGGTGGGCGTGATGACGTCATCAGCTGTGTACCGACGCTCGGGTATCGGCGGGCCGGTAGGAGACACGTCAACCTGCGACGGCTGGGGCTGGCGAGCAGTGATGTCAGCCCGAGGGGCGGCATGGGGTTCCTGGAGTTGTTTGGGAGCCCCTCTGGGGTGATCGGCAACACCTCTCGATGACTCACCAATCCCTCTTTGTGGCGCACCCATCCCCCTTGGTGACTCACCCACCCCCCTTGGTGACTCACCCATCCTTCTTTGAAACTCTGGAATCCCTCTCGGTGACTCACCAATCCCTCTCTGTGACTCACCAATCCCTCTATGTGACTCACCAATCCCTCTCTGTGACTCACCAATCCCTCTCTGTGACTCACCAATCCCTCTATGTGACTCACCAATCCCTCTCTGTGACTCACCAACCCCTCTATGTTGCTCAGCAACCCCTCTATGTGACTCACCCATCCCCCTTTTCGGTTCTTGTACGACCTTATTCTCATTAAACCGCCTATGTTGCTCTGCGGCGCGCGCTATTGGGCCACCACCATCGCTGCGCTGGCTGAGCGCAGCCCCACCACTGTGTCTCCTATTAGCCGGTACCGCATGCCCCCCACCATGCCCCCCACCGCCACCAGCCCCACCTACACTCGCGCGATGACCTACAGGTATCTGACTCCGGGGTATACCCGCTTGGAACCGCGACAAACCGGCCTGCGGCATGGCTGGCTTCACTATGGGAGGCTGACTCTGATTGTGCTGACTCTGTCTGCCCTGGCGCCCCAACTGCCGGCCTTGCTGCGGCTGCTGTGGCGCCGCTTTGGGCTCCATTATATCCGCGAACCGCTGCCGTATCTCTCTCTCCTTTGGGGCCTGCAGCACCGACGGCAGTTCGTTCCCTACATCCTCTTCACTGTCACTTCCGTTCCGCCCTTCTCCCTCTCGAGCTGCCAGCTCCTCTCGATCCTGGCGTCTCCGCGTTTTATGACGATCTATGTGCTCCTTCAGTTGGAGTTTTACCTAAAAATTAATTGAGTAATATAATAATTTAACACCGAACGTTCAGATATTAAACAGTTGTAGAGTACCGTAATTATTTATCGGGATATTTCACGTGCCAATATTACTGGCACTTTTCATATGCTAATAATATGATACCAACACTCACCACTTACAGCATCGTATAAAAAATTGGTTTATTCCAACCTCAATGTCCGATTTAATTGGGTTGACAGATCAGTATAGAGTGATTAGATATTGAGATAGTTAACATTCCGGCTTCAATTATTAATAATTAATTTATTAATTGTGGCGTTCAATACATTTTGTGGCATATCTCGATAACTAATCACTATCTACACCTATTATGAAGGTTTCGAGGTCGACTCCCACTAAATGAAGACAAACAGTTGCTTGTCATCGAATCTAGTTGATCGAGTTACAAAATCTCAAAATGTTGTACATAAAAATCAATATATAAAAATCGCTACAAATGTGAAAATAAGGCCTAGGAGTGAAAATAAGTCAATTTTAATAACCGTTTTACGCAGATGAAGATATATTATAGCGATTTTTTTCTCATTAGGCCTAATAAAAACCCAAGTACTGCGAACAATGTACAACAACAAATACCCAAGTAGGGCCTATATTGTGTTCGTGTGAAGTTCAGTGGCTAAACATATTCTCTCAAACTCAAAGTTAATTATTTCAAAAATAGTGAGAAAAATTTGTGTAGTTTTTGGCTGATTTTGGGTAAAAAAATCACAACTGATATTTGTCACATGGCGAAAATCAACCAAGTGTAAGCAGAATAATGTACAATACGGGTTTGCTCTGAATAAGCAAACCCTTTTTATGAACATCGCTAGTTTGGCAATTCATTAAGTAATTGTTGGTACAGTTTGAATTGGTTTGCGTTATTTTACATTTTTACTATAAAACACTATAGGCCTATATAATACGTGACATGTGCTGCACCCAGGGTTGTTTCTGGCATTATCAATGGAAAATGGGGTATAGTTTTTTGTATTTTCCATTATTTTTTGGCCCAATGAAAATGGACTGTATGCTAAATCACTTGGTACTTGGAATCAGTTTAAATTAATATATAAGATAATAATAATATATTTTAACTAATGATATTATTATTAAGACTACTACTAATAATAATATAGATTCCAAAATAAACCATGAAATTTATACAACAAACATCTAATCTAATCTGGAATCTACAACATGCTACAGCAGAACAGCCTGCTACGGCCGTTCGATTAAAGGCCCCTCCTATTTTGTTTCACCACCAAACTTAAGATTGCGAACAGTTCATGTTAGTTATTGCGCGGAGCACTGCTAGTGGGGTCGCTTAAGGTGAAAATCGTTAATTGCCGGACAAAAGCATGAAAATATGACTATATATGTAAAAAAATGTGTAGATTAATCTGAGCCTGTGTACCAAAAAAATTGACTACTTCCCTAGCAACAGGGTGACTTTTACATAGCAACCGGGTAAAATTGGTCATTTCTGTTATTGAAACTCACCATATACAAAAATTACGATTATATAACTGGTTTAGTTTATAATATAAGTCTGTAGACGTTTCCATAGCAACAAGGAGACCTTTACCTAGCAACCTATCTATATTTAATGGAATTATGATTGAAACTTGGGATAATCAACCTGACTAGCAATAGAAGATGGTTAGTGATGACATAGGCGCTGATACACGTTTCCTTAGTAACCGGGGACCTTTCCCTAGCAACCGTTGTATATTTAATGAAATTATGATTGAAACTTGGGATAATCAACCTGTCTAGCAATATAAGATTGTTAGTAATAACATTGGCGCTGATACACGTGTCCATAGCAACAAGGTGACCTTTCCCTAGGAACTGCCTGAAATTTAGTGTAATTAATATTGGAACTGGAGATAAACAGATAAAGATTTGATCTGGAGATAAAGATTTTGGCTTTATGAGGATAATGTGTTTATACATCAAATACACAGCCACAAAACTGTAAATTAAAATTATTTAGTATTATAGTTATACCAATTCTTTTAATTATACGAATCATATGTAATCAATAACAAGAGCAAGTGCATGTGCATAATTCTGTGCATTTAAACCCAGCCTTCCCACACTTGCAGTTTGTGCAATTGCGCTTTTTGCATGCACATTTAATGAGTTCGTGGCACATCGTTGCAGCGTCTGGCAGTGAGCTCCAGACGGGATTCCATTGAGTAGTAAATACCCAACCGAAATCTGCTGGTGAAGGAAGTATCGGTTTGTCCTGTGTGCAGACTGCCCAAACGCTGGCTTGATATGTAGCCCGCATCACATGTTGGTAAAGGGCGTGTTGAGTTGGTGGCAAGCGATCAATCACGCAGTTGCGTTTGGTGAATAGATCCCGTCTTGTATTATTTATACTCGTTCTGTTTGATTTTTTGTCATACATACGTATAACAAATTTTTCCAACGCTTTGAATTCTACACTTTCGATTCCATTTGGGAAGGGATTAAATGGCTGATCGTATACTGCCTTGAAAGTTGATGTGATTTCTGGCATGGCCAACCAAGTTTCCAAGCAGTTATTTTGCCAATATTTCTGAAGTGGGACACGGTGTCACAGCCACTAAGGGCATGGAACATCAATAAACCCTTTGATTTGTCCTCACCTAACTTTTGGGATATATTATTCACATTAAAATATTTAAAATGTTTTCCAGAACCGAATGCTAACCATATGTTCAGACTGGGATGATTGGATATTAAATAGAAGTGAACTCCGATCAGTATTACTAAAACGTCTGTATCACCTGTGCGCACAATGATATTTGTAGCCCCCATTGACAATGCATGCTGTATGTGTACTATAATGCGGGTGTCAGCTTCTTCGTGTGAGCAATTTCCCATAATGGTGCCTCGACTATCCTGACAGAGCACATCTTCTTCCAATGTTGAGTAAATATATTTCCCTTCTGGGTATTTTTCTAGAATAATTGATTTGGATAAGTAGTTGAACAACTCGTTTTTATTATTAGAGTTCCTTAAGAAATCCATCCAATTTGCTGGAATTTTGGTTTTATCCTTAATGTTAATTTGGTTTCCACTACCACGTAAGTTTCTGATACCCATTTTCAAGCTTTCATGGCAGTATCTGTCAAAAACAAAGTCAACCCTGTCAGAATTGTTCAATTCGTGCTTTATATGAGGTATTATTTTATTAGTTAAATAGTCTTGTATGGTGGAACATCCTATAGGTCGAAGGCAATGAACTATGAAAGGTGCATCAAAGACTTTAGCATGAAAATACTCAGGGACATCAACACTATATGTTGTATCAAAAACCTTTAATATGTCAGATTTAGTCCCATAATTGATGTCACCATACTGTGAAAGTGAAGGTGGATAAGGGTGATTCTCATGAGCAAAGAAGACAGACGGATCTCCTTTTCGGGTTTGATTCGCAATAAAGAGTTTTCCAAACAATGATGCGTCGGATCGAACCTCAGACATGCGTTTGTTCTTTACATTAGAGAGTCTAGGCGATTTAAAAGTTGGAAACGAGTTGGATTTAATGACATCTTTGAACGGCCTTACATTATTAACTAAAACATCAGTTACAAAATTAGTATATTGTATCTTGCCACATTCTTCAATTTTACTTATGGTATTAACTACAGAGTCAGGAGCATATGCTTGACTTGGTATCAATATGAGTTTGTCAGATTTTGAAATAAATGGGTTACCGTGTTCCTTAATGGTAATTACCAGATTATTGACATCATTTTGAAATGACTTTTGGAAAGCTATTGTTTCTTCATGGTGTTTTTTATCTGTGAGTGACAGATTTGTTCTTGAGTCTATTGTTGTCTCGAATTTGCCAATCAATCTAGCAAGTTCCGGTCCGGCTAAGAGCCACCTTCGAAATCCTGCTTCATTCTCAGTAAGACCAATCACACCACCACTACCTTTAACTTTTTCATTTTCCTGTTCATGAGCTTGGTCGAGAGGTATAGCTGAGAAACGTCGACTTGACTTCGATGCAACCCAATTTCCTTTATTAAACACTTCGAATATGGTTTGTGGGAGAGACTTCATATCTAACAGAAATACACTTACCCATCGACTGTAGTGGTAATGGTCTAAACTAAAAAAGTAAACAACTAGAGTCTCTAAACAACTTATGAATAGTTGGAAATTTTTCTCTCTGTGAGCTCGAATAAATACTAGAATTAGCCTCTGAATTCTCAAAATGAAGTCGTAGAACTGAAAGGTTGGATGCTCTGTTGCCATTAAGTCTCTCCAGTCTGAAAATGAATAACTATCAATGTGATTTGTATTCTCGAATTCTGAAAAGGCTTCAATCTGCATATGCTTGACTTGGTATCAATATGAGTTTGTCAGATTTTGAAATAAATGGGTTACCGTGTTCCTTAATGGTAATTACCAGATTATTGACATCATTTTGAAATGACTTTTGGAAAGCTATTGTTTCTTCATGGTGTTTTTTATCTGTGAGTGACAGATTTGTTCTTGAGTCTATTGTTGTCTCGAATTTGCCAATCAATCTAGCAAGTTCCGGTCCGGCTAAGAGCCACCTTCGAAATCCTGCTTCATTCTCAGTAAGACCAATCACACCACCACTACCTTTAACTTTTTCATTTTCCTGTTCATGAGCTTGGTCGAGAGGTATAGCTGAGAAACGTCGACTTGACTTCGATGCAACCCAATTTCCTTTATTAAACACTTCGAATATGGTTTGTGGGAGAGACTTCATATCTAACAGAAATACACTTACCCATCGACTGTAGTGGTAATGGTCTAAACTAAAAAAGTAAACAACTAGAGTCTCTAAACAACTTATGAATAGTTGGAAATTTTTCTCTCTGTGAGCTCGAATAAATACTAGAATTAGCCTCTGAATTCTCAAAATGAAGTCGTAGAACTGAAAGGTTGGATGCTCTGTTGCCATTAAGTCTCTCCAGTCTGAAAATGAATAACTATCAATGTGATTTGTATTCTCGAATTCTGAAAAGGCTTCAATCTGCAATAATGTCAATGCAGCACATGTAGTTTGATGAGCTTTTCGTGTCCTTGTAATATGTGCTACTTTAAGGAAAGAATCAGCCACACCATGAGTAGCAATATTTGCTTCTGTAAGCAACTCAACCCATCCAGAGCAATCCAAAATATCCCCAAGACACCCCCACAAAGCCTTCTCAATATGTAAGCCTCCAAGCATACATACTAGCTTACTTTCTCCAAATTCGTCAGGGAAGTTCCATTGTATATACTTCGATATTGCATATAATGGCTGGTCACATGTTATGACAGGTACTTGACCCGGATTCAAGTACCCCGTAATTTTCTGAATAATCCTTATAGAATGCATTACCATAGCTGGGTTGTCCGACTTCTCGGGAAACATTGGAAGCATGGATACTATTGCGGGATTGGAAACATGGCCCCTGTTCATGGATGCATGATGTGCAGCCCATGAAACTGCTTGCTCTTTTGAGGTAATTTCACTTTCTAGAAGATTCTTAACCTCATGTATCCAAGTTTCTTCGTCTTCTATTGCATTTGTTAACAGATCGGGTGGAAAAATATGATTTGTTAGCATGTTTCTACATCTATTTACAGAAGTATTCAAATTCAATGCAGGGACAACTGTAAATGAAGTGGGAAGTTCTGGTTTTGTGCTTCTAGTTATACGTACTTCATCAACATGACGTGCCGCTCCTGCATTATTTTCATTTGGAAATTGAGTGATGGAGAGGCCAGTTCCATGAAATGATGACTTTGCTGTGGTTGATGATAGATTCACATCAATATTGTCAAATGCTCCAGTTGTAAATAATCCATTACGTAAATTGATAGGGCAAACAATATCATCAATTTGTGCTCGTTCAGCAACAGTACATGCAACAGAGTTTTCTATTTGCAATATCCGATCATATGATGAACATATCCCAAGTGAATGCATTTGGTCTATCAATACTTTGCTCCAGGTGGTGCTATGAATTTTTAATCCAATATATTGGGGTAATGCTGGTTCCCTCTTTGTACAATGCCGAACATGGAGACCTCCAACTGACTGTGTCCTAGATTGTTTATAATTATAAGTGATTAACTGAGAAATTGTGAGTCCTTCCTGTGAAATCTCAGCGTCAGTGTTAATACCAGAACCATACAAGAGCATTGATATTAGAAGTTGGAGATAATGAGGAGATCCATCTATTTGGCATGAATCGGAAAAGGTGCCAGAAAATGATGGAACTTCATGTTGCAATAAATGATATCGACATAGATTTGCAGCTTTTGACAATATGGATAGATCAGCATCAACATCACGTACTGAAAATGCCGCCATGGTCATTTCTTTCATCGATTCTGGAAACACCAAAATTACATTTTTCCCATCAGAAACAACCTGAACATTATATTGTTTGAAATGTTGAATAATGTCATCCTTTAGGTGAGTTTTATTCACTGAGACATAGTATCCCAGTTCTTCTAATCGATCTGACAATATTTTATGTAGCTCTGCTAGCTTAAACACACTTGTTCCACTCCCCACTGACTCTTCAATATGATTAACAAGATCATTGAATGCTCTAGATCGTGCTATTATTGATTCCTCAACAATTATTGATTTGCCATTGTTTGTCCTGTCGCGAAGAAATGATCTATGCGTATTTCTGTATTTTGTAAGGCATTCTATATGATATTTTGCACCACTCGCTACAAAGTCGCCACCACCCTTACGTAACATTTGAAAATCATTCATATCATTTGCCATGTTTGTCAAATTTTGCTGTGCATTTAGCGTGGAATAGTCATGTAAGTCGCCAGAGTCACCTTCACAAAAGATACAAGCTTTATTATTATGTAACTGGGTTCTTTTCTGCCGCTTAACATCATCATATATATTATTATCGTTTGAACTCGCTATACTTCGTGAAGGAGGCTGCAAGGACAGCTTTCGTTTGTTTAATTTACGTTCCAGTTTGTTATTGCAAAAAACCAACCGACAAGAATGGTGCCACTTGGCAACATTTCTCAGCAGATAAAATGCCTTGGTTTCTGCACTGAAACTTAATTCGATTGGTAACATTCCAATGTCTCTAAATTGATTAACATTGTCAAGAAAACGCTCATATATTCCGATGATTTCTTCAGAAGCTGGTGTATTGCACGGGTTATTAAGTTTTTCCGCGGAAGTTTTCTGACATATAATACATTTACTAAAGTCTAGATGGGTCTCCATTGATTTACAAACTCGAGGTTTTAGGTTCAACTACTAGTAAACTATTCTCACCAAATTTATAGTATCATGTTTGTAGGTAAATGGTAATGAATGTTAAGACATCACATTGGTAGTAGTGTAGCTCGTTTCAATATTATTCTGCTATTTTTAAAAGCTGTTTTAAAGCTAATACCTTTTGGAGGTATTACATGGCCTTTTTTGAAATTATAAAAAATTTTATTTTGTTTTATAGATTATTATAATAATAGGCTATATAACAATAATTTTATAGCTATAATGAAAAACAGACTAGCGACAATCGAAAACATTAGCTACCACAAAAATTAAACGTGTAATGAGTTCACACTATGTTCCAGAACATAAATCAATTAGCAAAAACAGCTATTGAAAAACATAACCCATAATGGTGACACGGGCTACACCAGTACCTACCTGAATAATAGTCAACTACAGATGAAAAATAAAAGTCAAATGTGTGAATAAATTTTGTACAGGTTAATTAACTCCCATTAATAAATTGGAACTACATACTTCGCCCTCTCGACACCCCCTGCCATTTTTTCACCAGTCCTTTTTAGAGGTTTTTAATGCTTTTTTGGTATTGGTGAAAAAAGAATTTCTAGAACATTTAGTAGATATAAATATTCATGATATTATAACAGTTTATAGTGTATATTAAACATCATTTGAGATTATTTGAACATCGTGTGGCGGTACAATTTTCTGAGTCTAAATTCAGCAAAGTGTCGCTGGAAAGAATAATAAAATAAAACCCATAAAAAATATAGGCTTGTTTACCAACCAACCACACCTATAAATAGCGTAACATTAAAAAAATCCGTTTGAAAGATTTTAAATACTTACTATTACCAGCTACTGTAGTAAAAAACCCACTAACTTCATAAAAACGCAAGCTAATTAATAATGTTAACAACAATTTTTTTTTATTTTCAAAAAATGCTAGCTAGTAAAAAAAACGCTAGCTGCTATTAAAAAAAATATCTACTTAAGGTTCTAGAACATTCACACCATTACCAAAAAAAAAAAACATTGAAAAACACAAAAAAATTAATGGTTAAAAAATTGACAGAGACTGTCGACAGGGCGAAGTAGTGCCAATAAATAATAAACCAAAACAAAAGTTACATAATGTGAATTTCGAGGGAATAAGCAATAACCAGCTCACTAGTACCATGATGTACTATTCTGTATCATAATTATAATTCTAGAATCGCAAAACGACTGTGACTATTATATTACACTCTGATTATTGACCATTTTCCTACACGAATAAAATATAACAGCAGCTACCGGTAGTATTGGTATTATATTTATCTGTGTTTGTTTTCATTATATGCGAAACATTCTAGAACGATTTAAGTTATTGCCAAGGATATCTTGTTCCTCTGGCCTCCTTTCAGTGCATGACGATGTTCTAAAACCGTATTACATCTGGGCCTGGCAAGTGAAATAGTAAAAAAATTGTTGAAGTTGGAAGTACAGTAGTTCTTACAGATTTTTTAGAGAAATATATCCATATTGTATTATTATATTATTATTATTATTATGGGGTCAGCTCCGCGCGTGGCTATATTTTTGGATTTTTAACTGTACCTTTACACTGTAGTTTTATAAACACACATTATTCCCATAAAGTTAAATATTTTTATGGAAACGTGTATCAATCAGCTCTAATATAACTAGAAATAATCTTATATTCGCCCATGCCGCACGTGAAGAATACCAGGATTTCACTTTTCGGTCGACTTTTTATTGGAATTTTATATATGACTATTTTTTATTTTTTTAAATTTATCTTTTTTAAGTGTTTTATAGCGCTTATTTCTGTCTTATAACCTGTACATATACTAATTCGTTTATTGTTTTGGTTTGATTCAGCCCTTCTGTAACCTGTGGTTTTGGTGAAAACCTGGTATACTTCACAAGGGAGTAACTGCAAAGTGAAATATAACAGCAGAAAGTATTGCTATATATTATATATATGCTATATATATGCATATATTGCTATACAGGTTGGTTATCCCAACATGATCCCAAGATTCAATCAGAATTGCAGGCAGTTGCTAGGGAAAGGTCACCTTGTTGCTAAGGAAACGTGTATCAGCGCAAATGTCACTATTAACCATCTTCTATTGCTAGACATGTTGTTTATCCCAAGTTTCAATCAAAATTTCAATAAATATACAGCGGTTGCTAGGGAAAGGTCACCCTGTTGCCAAGGAAAAGTGTATCAGCGCAAATGTCACTATTAACCATATTCTATTGCTAGACAGGTTGTTTATCCCAAGTTTCAATCATAATTACATTAAATATACAACGGTTGCTATGAAAAAGTCACCCTGTTGCTAGGGAAGTAGTCAATTTTTTTGGTACACAGGCTCAGATTAATCTACACATTTTTTTACATATATAGTCACATTTTCATGCTTTTGTCCGGCAATTAACGATTTTGCTATATTTCAGCCTTAAGCGACCCCACTATGCCTGGGCCTGCTCACATCACATCACTTCACATGTTTCTTGTTTGTGCCACTCTGGCAGACTGGTTTATCAACCCGGCATGTTAAATAAATATTAAATATATGTTCTGGAATGAATACGATATGCACTTCCTCTCATTGACTACCATTACGGACCCAAGTCCGGTTCTCAAGTGATATTAAGGCGCTGTATATTGTACAATATTTTATAGGAGGGAGGGGGCGGGGGGGGGCTGCCTGTGGATATTCTATTGGATTTCTCAGTTTGAATTTCCCTTAATTTATTCTCTTTCGAAACAAAATTAATAATGGCCGGATTTATAATTAATTTTTTTAAAACTTCCATTGCCATTGGTATGGGTATGCCAGTACATCAGTAGGCCAATACGAAGGCGAAATTAATAAAATCATATAAACATATTGGAAAAGTGGCATCTGGCATCTATTTTTGAGGCCGAAAGATGAACTAGTATATACACAACACACCCGGCACCATGGTGTCAACCAAGAATTACAGATCGTCCGACATGAATTAAGTTATACGTAAAACAACACAGGTTTGTTGTAAAACGTAAGGTTTTCTGGAAAATGCAAGGTTTCCCAGTGAATTTGAAAATTTTCCATTATTTTTCGGGCCAATGGAAAACATTTTGCATGCGGAAATTTTAAAAAATACCCTGATAGCTGATCCTGATACAATGCATTGAAAGCTGATACCATACCGGTAGCTCAATTGATGTCTGATACCATACCGGTAGCTCAATTGATGTCTGATACCATACCGGTAGCTCAATTGACTGATGATTGTTAAACCAAAGTTTACAAGTTCGATCCCACTCGCCGCATAAAATAATTGAAAAAACAAACCAAAAAAATTACAATTTTAACAGTAAATTTTGTATAACACAAATAAATTATACTCATAATATCCAATTAGTTCGGTATAGAGCACTTCCATAGGATCACTGTTGTGTGTTTTAAGCTTTGTCTTCCAAAATCCACTCCAATCCAATCCAGTCTATATAATACATTTTGTAAATATGGCACGTAACAAAATAAAAAAGTGGTCAAAACATACAGTTTTCCAAAGCATGACATATTATACATACATATTTCGAAAGCTCAGAATTTTCTCTTATTTTAGTGTTATTCAGAGATAAAGCTTATTAAAGAAAGGAGAAATTAAAAAATAAAATGCGGTAAAATTTTACAAATCAGTCTCCCAGACTACAAATCGCAGACAAGTCTACGCTTGACAAGACTACATTTTGTAGTTTTGTACAACTTCCAAGACTACATTGTAACCTTGGAAACTTGCTTATTAGTACAGAGTATTTCATCTTTAAGCCTATTACACTATTATTGATTAGCCTAAATCAATCAATTACCGCTAACGGAACAAACTCTACATAAATTATACGACATTATCCAATTTGCCTTCAGTATAGAATCTTTCAATATCCAAACATTCTAAATATATACATTACAGAATTTCGTTTACACTTATATAAAATTGATTTACAATCAAACTGAATTACATAATTTCGATTAGGCCGTCAACCGCAGGACAATTAATAGTGCAAACAGGCACTTGCTAACCTCCCTAGCTAACCTCTAGAACGAGAATGCACTGTGATATCCGTACTCCACGGTCACAAAGTATGTAAATCATGCCCATACATTATACAACCATGTAATTAATATTAATTATCGGTGGACAAGGCTTCCTACGGGACTATTCATAAGCGTATGGGAACCATTTCCACTGGGAAGCGGCGGGTGGGGGCAAAATTTAAATTTTTTAAACATTGTGGGATTTTACACATTTAAATGAAACTTTTTAAACAATGTAATACTTTGATAAAACTACCCTCGCTTCCCGCCGCGTTGTGGTTCTTGTTACCTTTAACCGCGGAGGTAATCACGGGCTGCTCCGGCAAATCAGGTAGTTGGAAGTCAACGTTTTGGTTGAGAAGTTGATTAAAGTGTCTTGACCAGTCCTTAGCTGATACTTGTTGGGGGGCCGTATGCTGTCGTTTACCTTTGGTAATGTTCCAGAACTCTGATAGGTCGGTCTCGCAGTTCGCAGTGATCTATTAGTTTCTGTTCTTGCTGAACTCATATATCTTCTACTTAGCCCGGATAAGAGTTTTATATGTACGCTTCAGCTGTGAATAGTCAAGTCGAGTTTTATCACTTGGTTGCGAGCGCATTGCATGGTGGCTAGCAATTACAGCCTGTTGTAAATCATAGCATTGTTTCGTAAACTATGGTTTAGATAATCTCTTAAGACGGGGAGTAGATGCTGTTTGTAAAGCGTATATGTAATGTGTTCGCAGGTGCTGCTTATTTCGGTCCATCCTAGAGTGAAACTCATCAATATCTGGAGGGAGATTGGTGGTGAGAATGTCCAAGTTAACATCGTTAATTTTCGAGGTACGCTTGTTCCTGGTTGAAGGTGGGGAAGTTAGCGTTAAATTAATAAGAACACGCTGGTGTTTGCTGTTTATGGTTGGTAAAACAGAGATATCAACAAGATTAAGTAGGGGCCTGTCAATAAACACGAGATCTATAACACTCTGCCCATTCCAGCAAAAGTAAGTGGGGACTGTGGGGTCAGTAACACAGACGAGGCCTGTACCAAGTAAACCATCGCACAAAAGGTCGCCACGAGTACTGTCTCCATCGAGGCGACAGTTAAAATCCCTGGCAAGCAACAGCGGGACTGGGCTGTGCATGGGTAGAATTAATGACATCGGTGAGGTCCAGCAGTATATCTGTTACATCTGGTTCTGGTATATAATAAGCGGATATGATTCCGAGACCCGTTAGGGATACCGCAAAGATATTCTCAGTCTTATAGTGGACGTTGGTATACCGGTACCAGCAATTTTTGCATTCGTCGCCATTGTTAAATCCCCATGTGGTCTTCCTACATCACCCCTCACGCAGGGGACATTGGTACAATTAAATGTAGGTAAGTCCAGGTCCCTTTCGAGGGTCTCGGTTAGTATAAGGATATCTGTGGTAGTAAAATTGTCATCAAAAGTTGTTTCAATTGTACTTCTGGCGCCTTCCAAATAATAATTGAAGTCTTATTGCTCTCGTCGTTGGGTATTGTGGGTGTTCCGGCAATAATTAAAAGGCAGTTCCTCTAGCAATATTAATGCCCGGACTGTTCGGAAGTGGTTACAGATCGTTCGATTGAGGTTTTGGGAAATCTTTATTTGGTCTACCTATAGGTACTGTAGCAGTGGTGGAGATGGGATTGGAGTTTGAGAGGTTCGGGTCGTTTATCGTATAGGCCTATTAGCTATATGGAAGGCTTTATTACCTTAAATTACAGCCCTTAGAGATGCGTCGTATCGTATTTGATTTAAAAATGGTATAGGCCTACCGGTACAATATATAACGTAATCTGGTAGATTTAGATTTTCATGATTTTTTTCACTTACGCAACTGTGTACAGAAGTAGTTACAGAGAATACAGAAGTAAACTCTATATGTCTTCATATAGAGTTATGTATTTAAACATTCGTTCACCAACAGAGTAATACCAATATGGAACCAGTGATGTAGTCGAATCAGTAAGTAAGTGAAGTTCTTTTGTGACAAACTTAAAACTTGTGATATATTAGAACATTGTCATTTCAACAGATTCAATTGATTAGTACGTATGTTTAAACATTCGTCCTTTTTATGAACATAATCATCGTATTAAACTTTTTTATTTCATTGCGTAATAATATGTTTTGCATTATAATAACTTTACTACTACCATTACCAGGCAGAGCACGGGAATAATGCTGTACTTTCCTTTGAGTGATTAGCTAAATATATACCAAAATATGATATCCCATCCATTCCATAGCGAATAAAATTCTTCATCCGTCCTGGTAGCTCAGTTGTCTTAGGACAAACACCCGGCTGCTGATAACCGGAAGTTTGAAACCTAGGTACCGGGTTCCAGCCCCATTAGGGTCGTGGAGAATGGGCCATAGGCCATAATTTTTGCCATGGAGGGCATTATCATACTGTTCTATCACCGTCACTCCACCCCACAACAATTCATTTATTACTATTATGTTGTTTGACTACATTTGGACCTACTATAAGTGTAACTGTTAGCTAAAGGCTCACATAAACAATCCCGCCCGCACAAAAACATTCATGTACAATATAATGTTTCAAAAACAATGCCTATTCCGCCACAAGACCCGTCACCCATGAGATTTGCTAGCTATGTATTTGACACAGTGAACCCGGACATAGCATTCTTGTGAATGTGCCATCCAGAGTTAGAGCTCAGCACGGACTCCCATAGAGGAGCACTGGCACTACTGCTGCTCTGGATAGGCCTAATCGGACCATAAGTTTCCAATGAATTTTATGTGACTTCCAAATCATGGAAAGCCTATTCAAGGCTTTCCATGCCTTTCCCTTACGTATTCGAAGTGACTTCCGGATCCATGATTCCAGGTAACACAAGTCGTCCACATGCTCAAGCATACCATCCTTTGAGCTTATGCTCATCCGGTCAGAAACTTGCTGAGAACTTTCAAAGTTAACTGTGAAAATGTTGGTGTTTTTGGAGTTAATAAAAAGATCAACACTAGAAGCAGCCTGTTCTAATGAGCTGAGAAGCCATTGGGCTCCCTCTAGTGATTCTGAGAGTACTCCTAAGTCATCAGCAAAGTCTAGATCAGTTAGGTACTTGGCAGGATTTCCTCGACTTCTGGAGCCAGTAGGTGGAGTTATCATCACCCCATCATCATTATGATGATCTAAGGACATGCGTAGAACATAGTCAACCACAATTATGAACAAGAATGGTGCAAGTGTGTCTCCCTGGAGGACGCCCCATAACACTTCAAATGGTTCTGTGTCACCGTCAACAGTAGACATAAATATTGTCGAACCATCGTATACTGATCTGATTGCTGCAATAATTTGATCAGGAGCCCTACTGCCCCCACACAATGAAAGTATGAAATTAAAGTCTACACACCTAGTAGGGTGGGTCTTATTTTGAATGGTTGGAATTTATCATCTCTGGCCTCCTCAAATGTTTCCATTTTGTCTAAAAATGCGAAATGCGAAATCAAATATTAGAGGTAGCTCAAGCACCCTGAAGATGAGCGTCTGGTCACCGATTGATCGCGCGCGAAGAATATTATGGAGTTTGCTGATATGAAGGCTTCCGTTGGTCGTACAGAGTTCATTTTAGGCTTATTTGTACCGCAATCATCGATTTAGTGGATGTAGATACCTTCAAAACAAGTGCAAAGCTAGTAGTTCTTGAGATATCGTACACAAGCCTAAGCCTGGCACAACTCATCAATCGATCAATCAATTGATTGCGCCAAGGACATATGAAATATTGGCATTAACATTTTGTAGATCTACTTCCCTACATCTTATTTAAATTTATCTCGATTTCAGCATTGTCTAACCATGCAAAGCTATGTTTAGTAAAAAATCTTTTATCACAAACCCATGGGAAATGCTTGCACGAGCATCACTAATTTGTGCCTAAGCAATATTTGGTGCGATATCAATAATCGGCCACAAAACTTAACTTTTGGTTAATTATATCTGGGAACTGTTAGAATTTAACAATTACCAATTTGAGTTCAAAATACTTATCGCAAACAACTGTAAGGAGAGAAGTTGATCCAATAAGAATCAAATATGCTCAAAATCAATCTACAACATTGAATGGAGCTTTGTTCATATGAATTATATATAATTAAACAATGATGATTCCAAATCTGCTTTCAGATTTGCCAAATTGCCATAGCATATCAAGTTTTTTCACAATTGCCAATTTGAGATCAAATTACTTACCGGTATCGCAAACAATTGTAATGAGTGAAAGTAGATTCAATAAGAATCAAATATGCCCCAATTCAATCTACAACATATGCTGTGGTAAATCTGATAGCAGATTCACTATATAGATTACATTGTTTAATATATAATTCAAATTAACAAATCTCCTTTCCATGTTTTAGATTGCTTTGGAGCATATTCGATTATTATTGAATCTACTTCACTCATCACAGTAGTTTGCGATAAGTAATTTAAACTCAAATTGGCAATTGTGAAAAAACTTGACAGGCTATGGCAGTATGGCAAATCTGAAAGCAGATTTGGAATCAGTATTGTTTAAGTATATATAATTCATATGAACAAAGCTCCATTCAAGTTGTAGATTGATTTTGAGTATATTTGATTCTTATTGAATCAACTGTTGTTCGCGATAAGTAATTTGAACTTAAATTGGTAATTTTGAAAAAACTTGATATGCTATGGCAAATATGAAAGCAGATTTGGAATCAGCATTGTTTAATTATATATAATTCATATAAACAAAACTCCATTCAATGTTTTAGATTGATTTTGAGCATATTTGATTCTCATTTGAATCTACGTCACTCATCACAGTCGTTTTGCGATAAGTTTCTTTTAACTCAAATTGGCAATTGTGAAAAAAAATGATGGGGTAGGGCAAATCTGAAATCAGCATTGTCTAATTATGTATAATGCATATGTTCAAAGCTTCTTCCCATATATTAGTGCTCTTTTGATCGCTGGATGCACACATCTCAGTATCTATTAATCCTTTTAATATGCTTTGAAGTACAGTATAGTATTATTGTATATCATGCACCATATCATTTTAAAATACAAATCAGATGCGATTATTGGGTTCTGCACCTTAAAATCATTCAAAGTCAAATTAAACTAACAGCTCCCAGATATATATAATAAACCAAAAGTTAAGTTTTGTGGCCAATTATTGAATTGATATTGTACCATATGGCACTTAGGCACAAATTAGTGATGCTCTATTGCTCATGCAAGTATTTCCCATGGGTTGTGATGAAATTTTTTAACTAAACATATCTTTGAATGGTTAAACAATGCTAAAATGGAGATTAACTGAAATAAGATGTAGGGAAGTAGACCTACAACATGTTAATGCCAATATTTCAATATGTCCTTGGGGCAATCAATTGATTGATCGATTGATGAGTTCTGCCAGGCTTACGCTTTTGTGTGATATCACGCTTTGCACTTGTTTAGAAGGTTATCTACACCCACTAAATCGATGATTGCGGTTTAAATCAGACTAAAATTAACTCTGTGCGACCAACAAAAGTCTTCATATCAGCAAACTCCATTATATTCTTCGCGTGCAATCAATCAGTGACCAGACATTCAACTTCAGTATGTTTGAGCTACCTCTAAATATATATCATTTGTGCTCAAATTTTAGTCCAGGTGTGAAGAAGGGCTGGGGGGGGGGGGGGGGGGTGGTCAGAGGTGAATTTCTACAACTTTTAAATTTTACAATGAAATAAGACAGTCTGGGACTCTCACAGACATACAAACACCACCCATCCCTACAGTCCTACCTCCGTACTGGTCTACAGAGTACACTACAACACGGCCACCTACCTCCCGCTCTTTGGGCTGCTCTTGTATGAATGGATGTTGGAGCAGCATATCGGAGTAGGGCCGTTGTTGGTAGTCCTTTACGAGACACTTCCCAACAAAGTCATGGAACTTCTTCGACCATTTCTTACCGGACTTCAGTTTGGGCGGAGGGTTCCGGGGGATCAGAAAGAGCGCTCGCATCGGATGCATCTCGCATAGGGGTGGAGCAGTCTCCGCCATCTCCAACGAAGTGATACCGACACTCCAGATGTCGGAACGGATGTCGTATGTCGACTCAGAGTTATCGTCGCACGCGATAACCTCCGGGGACATCCAATACGGGGTCCCGATGAAGGTGTTGCGTCTCCCAATCGTTCGATCGAGTTGCGCACTGACACCAAAGTCGACCAGCTTCACCTCGGCGTTATCTGTTAGCAACACGTTCTGACCCTTTATATCCCGGTGTATTACTTTACAGATGTGCAGATGACTCAACCCTTTCAGTATCTCCCGCAATATGTACTGTATCCACTCCTCTCGAAGACTCTTCGATTTGGTCGACTTAACTAAGTCCGAAATGCTCCCGGCCCCGCAGTATTCCATCACCAACCAAAGTTTGTCATCCCTCCCATTCGGGCTTTTACGTATAAAAACACCATAATAAGTCGCGATGTTTCTATGGTGACTGTAGTTCTTAAGGAGATTGATCTCTAGCTTTATCTCCTCTTCATCCTCCTCTGTGACGTCCATAACCTTGACTGCGGCGAGTTGCCCTGTTCTGGTGTGTCTCCCTTTGTACACCTGGCCGTAGGTTCCATTACCAACGACTTCAACCAGTTCTATAATACCGGCAGGATCGCGTAAGTTATTTAAATCGATCGTATCTAAGCCGTCTCTAGCCATAGTTTCTTCAAATAAATTACATAACTACCAGTAGTGGCAACTTTCAACAAATTAAATAAAATGTTCAACAAAATAAAATAATTACCCTAATAAAAACTACCACAGCCTCTGCTTATCTTTGCAATTAACTTCCTTACTTTCGTACAGGTTGGCCTTTAGTCAGTCAGTGTAGCACAATGTTGCCATCATTCTGTCATTGTACCGGTAGCCCAGTAGTAGTCAAGTCAGCTCATTTGGGTCACTGATTCAGAAAACCTAATACCTACCGGTACCGATATCACCTCCACCTCCATGTACTGATGTAGCATAAAGGATGTGCCATGTGCCACCTATGCAGTGGCGGTGCCAGGAATTTAAAATAGGGAGGGGGAGGTTTAAAAGGGGGGCAAAAACAATTCTAGGGGGGGGGGGGGGTAAACCTTTTTTATGCCAAATACGAAATACAGATTATTTCCACATTAGGCAGCCATGACTGCCATCAATTTATAATATCAATACCATCGTCTCCCTGGAGAACTCCCCATAACACTTTGAATGGTACTGGGTCGCCGTCAACAGTAGACACAAATATTGTCGAACCATCGTATACTGATATGATTGCTGCAATAATTTCATCAGGAATCCCACACAATGAAAGTATGAAATGAAAGTCTACCAACACACCTAGTCTAGGTCTCTCACAGACACACACAAACACCATCCGTCCCTACAGTCTTGCCTCCGTACGGGTCTACAGAGTACACTACAACTCGGCCACCTACCTCCCGCTCTTTGGGCTGCTCTTGTATGAATGGATGTTGGAGCAGCATATCGGAGTAGGGCCGTTGTTGGTAGTCCTTTACGAGACACTTCCCAACAAAGTCGTGGAACTTCTTTGACCATTTCTTACCAGACTTCAGTTTGGGCGGAGGGTTCCTGGGGATCAGAAAGAGCGCTCGCATCGGATGCATCTCGCATAGGGGCGGCGCGGTTTCCGCCATTTCCAATGAGGTGATACCGACGCTCCAGATGTCGGAACGGATGTCGTACGTCGACTCAGGGTTATCGTCGCATGCGATAACCTCCGGGGACATCCAATATGGGGTGCCGATGAAGGTGTTGCGTCTCCCGATCGTTCGATCGAGTTGTGCACTGACACCAAAATCGACCAATTTCACTTCGGCGTTATCCGTTAGCAACACGTTCTGGCCCTTTATATCCCGGTGTATTACTTTACGGATGTGCAGGTGACTCAACCCTTTCAGTATCTCCCGCAATATGTACTGTATCCACTCCTCTCGAAGACTCTTCGATTTGGTCGACTTAACTAAGTCAGAAATGTTTCCGGCCCCGCAGAATTCCATCACCAACCATAGTTTGTCATCCCTCCCATTCGGGCTTTTACGTATAAAAACACCATAATAAGTCGCGATGTTTCTATGGTGACTGTGGTTCTTAAGGAGATTGATCTCTAGCTTTATCTCCTCTTCATCCTCCTCTGTGACGTCCATAACCTTGACTGCAGCGAGTTGCCCTGTTTGGGTGTGTCTCCCTTTGTACACCTGGCCGTAGGTTCCATTACCAACGACTTCAACCAGCTCTATAATACCGGCTGGATCGCGTAAGTTATTTAAATCGATCGTATCTAAGCCGTCTCTAGCCATAGTTTCTTCAAATAAATTACATATATACCGGCTGACCGGTACCGGTTGCCGGTAGCGCAACTTTCAACAAAATAATAAAATTTTCAACAAAACAAAATAATTACCCTAATACTGTAATAAAAACTACCGCAGCATTTGCTTATCTTTGCACTTAACTTCCTCACTTTTCTGCTTTTGTACAGGTTGGCCTTTAGTCAGTCAGTCTGTCAGTGACTTGTACCGCATGTACCGGTACGGTAGTCAGGTAGTAGTCAAGTCAGCTCATCTGGGTCATTCCTGCATTCATTCAGAAAACCCACTATCTGACTACAGGACTATTGCTGTATTGTACTGCCTACCGGTTCCGGTATCACAAGGCCATCTACAGATCTAAATAACAGAATAAGGTTTTATAAGGTTTAGATGACCTTGCAGTATCACATTCACCTCCATGCGCCGCATGCGGCCATGTACCGTACGGTACTGATGTAGATGTAGCATAACAGAACAGCATAACTGCATAAAGGATGTGTCACTGTGTCACGTGTCAGTGCCACCCGCGCAGTCGCAGTGGCGCCGTGGCGGCGCCAGGAATTTAAAACAGGGAGGGCAGAGGGTGGGGGGCAGGGGGTTAAAGGTAAAAGGCTGCCGAGCACCGACACCTTTCTCATACCAATACCACCGACAACAAAAGAAACAAACCAACAGGTAAAATAACAAACCGACAGTATACAGGTAGGCCTATAGGCTGATAGGCCTACCGAAGAAAAATTTTCCGAGAGAAAAATTTTCGAAGTG
This sequence comes from Nemertoderma westbladi, assembly GCA_032718475.1. Classification (NCBI taxonomy): domain Eukaryota; kingdom Metazoa; phylum Xenacoelomorpha; order Nemertodermatida; family Nemertodermatidae; genus Nemertoderma; species Nemertoderma westbladi. The sequence continues at coordinate 76,777 of JAUCBJ010002409.1, forward strand.
TTTTCCCACCAGACAAGTGTTTTAGACACATGCTGACATGCGTTTTTTAGCGTTTCAGTGCCCCCCAAACAGCCAAACCGAAAATTCCCGCCATATGCCAGTATGCCGTATTGCGTATGCTATGCTAGTACTGCACTGCTGCACTGTAGTATTACTAGTATGCAGTGCTGTCCAATAGGCAGATAGGTCCGTCTAATCTGTAATCACCCAAATCTGAAATCATGCAAATCACAAATTGTACTGCTGTACTGTTGTACGTTGCTGTACTATACTGTTGTACCGGTACGTATTTCAGCAATAGCTGAATAGGCCAGTACTGCAGTACTGCAGTAGGCTGCCAGTCACCTTATCTGGGAGTTTTTATTATTTTCTTTGTATTATGACTGTTTCTCTATCAGCTGGCAGGAGGTACTAACTTCTAATAAGCCTACAACAGCTCAGGGGATTAATCTCGGTTTACAGTGTATGCCAATACAGCAATAAGGAGTATGGGGAAGAGACAAAGTGAGTGGGCGGGGGCGGGCAGTGGCATTGGTAGGATAGGAAGGATGTCGATGTACAGTAGGTATATTGAACTGAGATGGTTATAATAAAAAGTTATAAGTGTTTACTATTAACTGTTTAAATATAAATATAATTATTACTACTCTAACTCTGTGTGAGTCATCCATCCCCATCCTACACCCACACTGCTACTGTATGTACAGTACCATGTAATACATATAGATAAATATAAATATTACAGGCACTTTTTTATATTGAAATACAATATTGAATAATTGCATTAATAATTACTGTTCATATGTAATATTTGATGAGCATGAGGAACATATTATTTAGAGTCATATAATTACGGGCGCCGGTTGTTGGTGCGCGAAAAATTGTTTGGCTTGCATGCATGTGTATGCCCTGCCCTTACTAACAAGAAATTAACATAACTTCGACCTTATTTTTGATTTTTTTATTATTTTTTTATTTTTATTACAAATTTCAAATATACTATTGAAGCTTCCAGAACTTGCGTACACTACAGTTCTCCAGTCGGCAGTCGCACTGCAATTCTTCAACCTTAAGGTGGTTTGTTGGTATCATTGGAAAGGTGACGTTGCAGGAAATCCTAATATGTACAATTTGTAAAATTTGGATGAGAATTCGAAAGTTATTGAATGGCTTTGAATCCGCTGGGGGCCACTTATTAGATTTAATGAATAAATAAATTAAATTAAATAAATACATTTTTCTACAAATCTTTATCATATTGTTTGAAATTTGCAACTCCCCACTAGTTCCACTAACCGTCGATGACCCCATGAAGCCGGAATTTTCGATTTTACCTTTGAATTTTTTTTATAAGCGTTTTAAAAAAAGTGTCTTTTTCGAAATCGCACCCTCTGTATCGTAGCCATTCTTCACATTAGTCGTAATTTTTTTAAATCATTAAAAATCTTACGTTGCAAGGATTCGAAATATGTAACAATATCTGAATTTCGTTGAGAAACAGCTGAGATATAGGCGTTCAAATTGCAAGAATTATCTTTCGCTGCAGGCCATTTTATTCTATTTAATAAATACACAAAATTTTAGAATGTATTATTTATTTTATAAGTTGGTTAGCAACAGCGGTAATCCTATCCAATATATCTATTGCGTAGCTACAGTAGTCATACATAAACAAAATATTCCAGAACATCGTGTATTTATTTAATATAATAAATGGCCTGCAGCGAACGATAATTCTTGCAATATTTGAACGCCTATATCTCAGCTGTTTCTCAAAGAAATTCAGATATTGTTACATATTTGGAATCCTTGCAACGCGAGCTTTTTAATGATATGTAAAGGTTACGACAAATGTTAAGAATGTCCACGATAAGGAGGGTACAATTTCGCAAAAGACACTTTTTTAAAACGCCTATAAAAAAAATTTTAAGGCAAAATCGAAAATTCCGGCTTCAGAGGGGGTCATTGACCGTGAGTTGAACTAGTTATGTTTCAAATTTCAAGCAATATGATAAAGATTTGTAGAAATATCTGGGGGGGGGGGGGGGGGGGGGGTCGGGTCATCAGAAAATGACACTATATTACCGGACATGGTGCAATATATACAATCATTTCGTAATGTTACAATTTTGGATTAAAACTACATACATACAGTACTTGTTGCAAAGTACTTTATTCAAATTGTAACATTACTCAACGACGTTAGTGTTCACAGCGAGAGCACTTTAGAGGACATAACAGCATTGTATTGGCCTGTACATTTAGTATTGTATTTGGTGTTATTGTTTACCTGGTAACCCTTGACGCGTTAAGTAATGTCCACTAAGGGGACATTACTTAACGCCGTCATTGGATACCACGTAAACAATAGGAGGAAATTTGCCTGACAGCCAGATAGGCCTACAGCATTACCTACCGGTAGGCGGGGTATAGATATTAATAACCAGTAGTGCCTAGCTATATTATTATAACATGACTCCACACGCCACCATAAATATAAGCTAACTTATTTATAACATCATTTGTGTCATTTTTACATTTATTTATACAGCAACTAATTTAATTTGTGCAGTTTCTATCACTTATAATATATATGTACATTCATTTCGTAATGTTAAAATTTTGGAATAAAACTACATACATACATGTTGCAAAGTACTTTACAGGGTTCTGATCCTCGTGGCTTTATTTTCACGTCACTCACTAACGTTCGTTCGTGTAACAAAGCCACTCGGATCATCACAACTTTAAAGTGCTACTTTACACACAAGTATGTATAAATAGTTATTACGGCCCTCGGCAAACAAAATCACTCGTGCCGTAACGCTATAATGTG
>JAUCBJ010002410.1:0-40834 GCA_032718475.1 Nemertoderma westbladi
TCCTGGATCCCGTCACAGCAGTTTGCATAAAGAGATTGGTGTTCTTATTGGGGCAGATTTGTACAACAATCTTGTTGATGCTGGAAATGTCCGCAAGGGGCATCTAAGTGATCAGCCTGTTGCTACAAAATCTGTCTTTGGTTGGTTGTTAACAGGACCAATAGAAGAATCCGAAAATATGTCGACAGAAAATACAGCCTTAGTTGCTAGCAATGATACCTGTGATTGTACAAGAGAATTAACAAAGATTCTCAAGACATTTTGGGAATTGGAATCAGCTGGAGTTTCAACTCCTGATCATGTTCATAACAATTTTTGTAAGGAAATCATGTTTGAAAATGGGCGATACTCAGTAAACTTGCCATGGAAAGACAATGTAGCGCCACTTCAAAATCATTACTCACTTTCACTTGGACGTCTCCAATCATTGGTTAAACGTTTCTTACGCAACCCCACACTTTATCATCGTTACAGTGAAGTTCTGAGTGACTACTGTAAACGCGGTTTTATTGAAGAAGTTAATGACCCAAGTGAATCATGTGGCATCACTCATTATATCCCTCATCATTGTGTTATAAGGGAAGATCACAACACAACAAAGCTGCGAATAGTATTTGATGGTAGTGCCAGAGACTCAAAACAAGATTTACCACTCAATAACACATTGTATACTGGCCCTTCTCTGGTATCAAATATTGTTTCGATTATGATTCGCTTTCGCTTGTATCAGTATGTGCTGTTGGCAGATATTGAAAACGCTTTTCTTATGGTTTCAGTAAACTCTGAACATCGTGATGCTTTAAGGTTTTTATGGATGCAGAATCCTTTAGATCAAGCCAATGATACTGTCAAGGTTTATCGGTGGTGCAGAGTTCCATTTGGATTAAACCCATCCCCTTTCTTATTACATGGTACTGTTAGTCATCATTTATCTGAGGAAAACAAATCACCACATGTCGATGATGCTACTAGTACTGCAATCAATGTACTAGGCAATGATTTGTATGTTGACAACTTGCAAACAGGGGCAGACACAGTCAACGAAATATTATCATTGTATTATTATACAAAGACTATGCTCTTGAGAGGTGGATTTAATCTTAGGTCCTGGGAATCAAATTCTCTCCCAGCAAAACACATTATACATGAGTGTGAACAATCGATTGATAGCGTCCACAAGCCACCTCAAGTCCCAACAAATTCACTTTCCTCCCATTCGTTTACACTCAATCAAATGAACACTGACAATAGCTACATGAAGGTATTAGGCATTGAGTGGTCACCAATGCAAGATGATTTCAAATACTCATTTAGAAATATCCTTCAATTAATTGACACACTCCCACCTACTAAACGTAGTATACTCAAGATAACTGGCCGCATCTTTGATCCAATGGGTTTTTTTAGTCCCATTGTCACCCAGTTAAAGGTATTATTTCAAGAACTTATTGGATTCAACTGGGACAGTGTATTGTCACCAGATTTAAACAAAAGGTGGAAATCTTTCATTTATAACCTTGCATCATTAAATGATATTACCATTCCAAGGATTTACTTTCCAGATTCAAATGCATTTGTTTCTCATTTAGTAGAGTATGGAGAGTTACATGCATTCGGGGATGCATCTAAAAAGGCATATGCAGCATGTATTTACTTGTGTCTGCGGAAACCAAATCAAACCCCCCAATCTACACTAGTGGTTGCAAAGTCTCGAGTCGCACCTTTGAAGGAACAATCTTCATCGAAGTCTTCATCTAAGCCCCCATCAATGCCCCGTCTAGAACTATTGGCTGCAGTTTTGGCAGCTCGCTTGCTGAACACAGTTCTTGATTCTTTGCTACCACTCAAACTCACGCCTAAGTTTTTTTGTTGGTCTGACTCTCAAAATGTAATTTGTTGGATTCGCAATACAACCAAGGAGTTCAAACCATTTATCGAAAATAAGGTCCGCGAAATCCGATCCTTAACTCAACCAAATATTTGGAATCATGTTCCTGGAACTAGTAATCCAGCAGATGTGGCAACTCGTCCAATTTCACACGAAAAATTTCGTGATTGTAGTATGTGGTGGTATGGCCCATCATGGATACTAAACCCAGCTTCTGAATGGCCTTCCACTAATAAGATAGAAATACAAGAACAACACCTACTTCAAACAACACTAGTTATTGCAACAAACGACATTATAGAACCAACAAAACCATCAATTAATTCAGTGATAAATTCAGAGAAGTTCAGCTCTTACATTAAACTACTTCGCTGTACATGCTATGTAATTCGATTCATTAATAATTTGAAGTCAAAGGTTAAAGGTAATACTAAATAAACATATGGCCCAATAACCACATCTGAACTTAGATCTTCCGAGAAACTTTGGATTCGAGAAACGCAATCTATCGAATTTAAGACTAAACTAATCTACATGAAATCAAAACAAGGGAAATGTCCATCTCTTCTAAATAGTCTAAAGTTATTCTTGGATAAAGATGATATTCTGCGGTATGAAACTCGTCTTCAAAATGCTCAATTGAAATATGATCAGATATTTCCTATTATTTTGCACAAAAATTCACACCTTAGCTCATTAATCATCAGTGATGCTCACAATCAAGTTATTCATAGTGGTGTTCAAGATACTCTAATACAACTACGGACACGTTTCTGGATACCACAGGGTAGACAACGTGTTAAGTCAATTTTGCATCGCTGCGTACCTTGTAGAAGGATACAAGGATACCCTTACAGACTACCTCAAGCTCCACCCCTGCCTCCATTTCGTGTTGATCAGTCCTATCCATTCGCCAATGTTGGAATTGACATGGCTGGTCCACTTTATGTAAAGTCAGAAGTGTCTACTGACAGTACGTTGAAGGTTTACATTTGCCTTTATACATGCCCCAGCACAAGAGCAATTCATCTGGATTTACTTAACGATCTCACAAGTGAAACATTCATAAATTCGTTGAGGCAATTCATAGCTCGAAGAGGAGTCCCAATTCGCATCTTGTCTGACAATGGTGCCACGTTTAAAAGAGCATCGCGAGAATTAAAGAAACTCTATAAACAAATCGTGAAATCACCTGAAGTCATAACATATTGTTGCCAAAATAGAATAACTTGGCAATTTAATGTGGCTTTAGCCCCATGGTGGGGAGGCCTGTGGGAAAGGCTTGTTCAGTCAACCAAGAAATGTCTCCGCAAAGTTATTGGACGTGCCATATTGTCATCTGATGCTCTGAGAACAATCCTCGTAGAAGTCGAAGGAGTTCTCAATTCAAGACCACTTACCTATGTCGACACTGAAGATAACGTTGACATATTAACTCCAAATCATCTTCTTTGTGGCCGTCGCCTAGGTTCATTACCTGATGAGACTGAAGTATCTGAACAATTGAGTGCAACTCAAAACAGTCTTAGACAATCTTACAAACTACGGAAGAGTTTGATAGCTCAATTTTGGAAATCTTGGTTAGATGACTATCTTTGTTTCATGAAAAGTCAACATTGGACTAACACTAAAGACAACAAATCCAATATCAAGATTGGAGATATTGTGATTATACATCAAGCTCATATAAACCTCGTGCTTTCTGGAAGTTTGGTCGGATAGCAAAACTTATCCATGGCCGAGATGAGCGTGTCCGTGCAGCTGATGTCACAGTAGGACTAAAAAAGGTCGGAAACCATATTATACAGCGACCAATAAGTTTACTATATCCACTTGAAGTTCAATCATAAAAAACAGGTGGATTAGTACTAAAAATGTTGAACTCAGAACCAAATGCACTACCTACTTAGACATGTTTGTTATTAATATTGATAGATATATTTAATAGTTTATACAGCATAATTATAAAATACCATTACATAGTGGAATATAATTATTTTAGATTATTATCAAACTCATGTATGAATATTACATATTCATGGTGGGGAGATGTTGGAGATTTATATTAGCTTTTATAAACATTCTTCCCATAGTTTTTCTAAACATTATATTATCATGATTATTAGTTGGCAATTTACCATTATACACAGGCTTACTTTGAAGTATTATATTTGTCACATTGTTACATTAATTAACAGCTGATTGAGGTTTACTCTTTACCATTTACTCTTTTGATATTCATTGTTATTGTTGTTGTTTTTTGTTGTCGTAAAACTTTCAATAATATTGCCAATATGTATACTTATACTGTAGGAATAGCTCTGTTTATATATTAAATATACTATAAGATTATTGTTATTATATTCGACATCTTATACTAAAAACTCTTTATCAATCCTTCGGGAACCCCAACAGATAGTATCACCTTGTTTCTTGCGTTACACGGGTTTATGAGGGTCCTGAATCCGATGGAATCAATAAAAACAGCAATGGACATCGCAAACTTGTACTTTTTGGTGATGGGTACGAAATTTGGTGCTAGCAGAAAAAATTTGCCAAATGACGCCGAAAAATACAAGTAACAATCATGGGGCATTTTAGAAATGTATTCCATTAGAATCAGCGCCCTAGAAAACCTGAAAATGTGAATTTATAGCATCGTATAAGTGAATTAAAAATTTTGTGTTCTAACTGAAAAGTGCTGGTTACTTGTTTTTTTCATTTTTTCCTACACAGAGAGGACTAAACAGCAATTTATGGTAATCATATCATTTTTAAATATTTTCTAATGTATTTTGCGCCCCAGAAAACTTGTATTGGAAAACAATTAGCCGAAAAATGTAACTTTCAAATTTTGTGAAAATTGTGCACTACTTGTAATTTTTGTGCTGCAATATAACCACCCCATTACATTTTTTCGAAATTTTTTTTCGGTCGGATCCAGACTAGTGATACCTACGTACAAACAAAAAATCAGCACCACTTATTGTTCCATAGGCGTTATTCACCCATTGTGACTCTGGTGTGACCCATCTGTTTGTATTCACTTACTATTTATTATTGGGTGATGGAGACTTCATTCATGTTTATTTACTGAGGTTTATTGTGTCTTAATATTGATTTCTTTAAGGCCTTCGACTCTTGCAGAATATGGGATTCTGAGCTATCAGCAACATTTATGACTACTGCTGATCATGACAGGATTATGGGGAGTCCTTCAGAGTGACACACTTGCACACCATTCTTATTCATAATTGCAGTTATTATGTTCGAAAAATGTCCTTAGACCATCTTAATCCAGGAGTGAATCCAGCAAAGTTATCATTACTGATCTAGACTTTGCTGATGACTTAGGTATACTATCAGAATCAATAGATGGATCGCAACCACTCCTCTGTTAATTGGATCTGGTTGCTTCATGTGTTCGTCATTTTGTAAACGCGTCATTTTGTGTTCTGGAACACTTTTTTTGTTCTAGACATTTTTCGAAAAATTTAAATAGTACTCCGTAAAAATTTGGCTAGAGTTCCGCCCATGCCAACAATTTATTTTTACTCTAAAATGTGTATAGTTTACCTGATACTACTTTTTAATGTTAGTGTGAAGTATTCTAGCCAATATTTTCAAAAATACTAGCTACTACTACTACTAGGTCGAGCGAACTCGGACAGTGGAAATGAGATAATTCCAGGCTTCCCGATTCTCCATAGTTGTCGCAATGTCGTTTCTCCAAAGTTCAGTATCCCTTTCAAGTTGATCTATATATGTTATGGCAGGTCGTCCACGACTACGCTTTCCATGAGTTGGTTGCCAGAGAAGTAGATCTGGTATGACCTCGTCTTTACTTCGCCAGCAGTGCCCACTGAATCTTAATCTGCGTTCACGGAGGGTGGTTGATACAGGTGGTATTGTACCATAAAGCTCGGCGCTTGTCATGTGTTGTCTCCAGCTGATGTTTAGGGCTGCCCTTAGTAGTCTTGTGTAGCAACCATCAATTCGTTGTTCAAGTGATTTAGTCAGTGTCCAGGTGCGTATACCCCCGTATCACCCCCATATAAAAATACACTTTCCACTGTGGCTCGAAAGAACTTAGTCTTCAGGTGCCTGGAGAGATCTGATTTCCAGATGGTATCCATTTTTGATAGAGCTACCCAAGCCTTTGCTTTCCTAACTTCTATGTCCTTTTTGCTACTCTCTATCCATGATCCAAGGTACTGGAAGTCATCGACCTTCCTTAGTTGATTATTATCAATGGTTGTCAAGTTTCCATCAACATTAAAGGTCATGAATTCGGTCTTGGTAGCATTTATATGCAATCCAACCTCCTCAGCAGCCCTCTCCACTTTATTTAGTAGAAGCTGTGCATCTGCTAGCGTATTAGAGAGCAGGGCGATGTCATCCGCAAAGTCGGTGTCTGTGACTGTAGTTTCCGGATATCTACTACTTCTGCGTTCTTGACTTAACTACGTTCTTGAATACTAGCTAGTTAAAAAAATTTAGCTACCATTAAAATATCTTCTAAGATATCTAGAATATATCTAGAACATTATCCAATAAAAAAAACAATGAAAAATACAAAAATGGTGACGCAAGCTATACCAGTGCTGTTCCGCCCATCCCCCCCCCCCCCCCCCCCATATTCAGACACTTTGTAAAAAAAATCCGCGAATTTCGCGACGTTTGCATAGCCAATATTTTAACTAACAAAATATTACCGACGTTTGCGACGATCAATTCGAGATGTGAACGAAAATTCGCGACGAATCCGTCAGTTTCTGTGCGCTACTCCACATTTGTTATTTAAACATTATAAGTTCGGTTTAATATTTCGTAGTTTATTTTGGATTAGATAATAAGTACTTTATTAACTTACCTTTTCAATTGTAAACGCAACAACCCAGGGTGTGCTTGCTAAAATAAATGAAGATGCAGCTCCAACTAATTGTAATATCATCTTCCTGTTCCGCGCTAGCACTCTATCATGTGATGCAGATTTAGCAACTGGTACAGTGACTTGTACATCAACTGAATCAGTGGTGATTGGATTATCTTGGGTAGTTTCATTGAATGTAGTCTGATCACTGATTGGTCCATCCTTTAAAGGAGCAGAATACCTCATAATATCCCAGAAGGATATTCCTTTGTTTTTTGCTTGCCTTTTGAGCCACAATAGGAGATTGGCGGTTACCACCCCAACAAATATTATTGGGATGTGAAAATTAGCAAATGATACAGCCAATTGAAAGTGCTTATTTATACCAGATCCTGCCATGCACATATTGTATTCAATGGATGCATAATAATCCTCTGCAGCACTTGATATATAATTGTAAAGTATGGGAATTGCTTGCAGTGATATACTTAATAACCATGGAAATGATATGAGGATTTTAATAATTAACTGTTGGTGGTTCATGTAAATTATTGGGATATGAACTGCAGCATATCTATCGAGAGCTATTGCTAATACAGTTAGACTGGAGCAACTGGATGCAGTCCAGTCAATTACGCTGTGTACAAAGCAGAATGGATATCCAAGGGGTAGGCCCCCCAACAATACGGTATGTAGGAATGATGGCCACATACCAAATATAGCTGTAAACATATCGGTAATAATAAGAGATATTATTAAGTAGTTATTCATTGTCTGGAGAGATTTATCTGAGATATAAGTGATTATAGCGGTGAGGTTTATCAATATGGTTACTAATGTGATAATCCCATATATCGTTCCTATACTTATAACAATTTCTTCATTTAATTTAAATGGCCCATATAATGTGATGTTTTTAAGTACAATATCATCCATATTGTTAAATACAACTTAAAGTTGATTATTCAAATTGTCAGATCAGATATACTGAGAAGATCACTAGCAGATGGTTTGATAGATACAAGTATTGTTCACTTGTACTGTACAGTAGAGCGCATTAACTACATTATACAAATAAATTATAGATCAGTTGAGGTGTAGCTGCGCCTGATTTAGGTTGTGTCCCCTAAGTTTGGGACATATGTTTTTGGGGAACCCCCAATTAAAATTTGTTTTATATTGTTTTGGACAGTGCGTTATAGTATCAATACAAATTTTTAGCTATTTTATTGGAACTTTGGTAAATAGTTACTAATTAATTTCAGACAGATGTAAGATGCACAACAGTTCAGAATATACCACACAATAATTAATCCAATTCCGCTAACATGTGTTTAGTGGGGTGGGTTTGAAAACTTAACTTATATTAATTTAATACGTTACGGGAAAGGAGCAGGTTATAGTATCGGCATTTTCTAACCAATGCAATTTGCACTGGAGATCAATTTCATCAAATGTGTTCAATACGTGGGTAGATCACGAGGTCATCTGCATAGAATATGAATTTCAGGAAGGCCGATGCTGCTTCTCGAAGTGTTAAAGCGACATCGCAATAAAAATGATAAAGCAGTAGGTGAAAAACAGTCTCCTTGAAGCACACTGCAGAGTTGGGTTATTATATTTGAGAGTGAGATGCCATCGAATATCCGGATAGAGTTTTCCAACAAGAAGGCCTTGACAAGGTCGTATATCTTCCCACGAATTCCAAAGTTATAAAGCTTATAAAGCAGAGCCGCATGGCTGACCGTGTCGAATGCTTTCTGGAAGTCTATAAAGACTGCATACATAACATTCCCTCCAGATCATGAGCCATGAAGAGCAGTTGATATGTCTGTCGCACAGAAGTTTAGAAATCGCCTGACCAGTGTTCTTCCCAGACATGAAACCGTATTGCTCCCTCGGAATTTGCGACTTTGTGTGATAGCTAATCCGCTTATTTATAATTGAAATGAGAGTTTTTAGGAAAATACACAGTAAGGCTATTCCTCTATATTTGTTTGGCTTTGTATAGGATTTTTATAAAGCTCTGTTTCCAAATGGCAGGAAGTCTACATGCATCGAGACAAAGGTTAAATAGTAGGATGGGTCAAATTTAACTTCTTTTCGAATTTCAACTTTTCCCTATTAAAAGTTTTTGTAGAACCAAATTTTAGGAGGATTGGTCAAAACTAAATTTTATCAAACTAATTTTTAACCCCTGCACATTTAAATTTAACATTTTCGAAATAGCATAAATATAAAATTTTTCGAAAAAAAATTGTATGCAATAATTCCATTTCCCCTACATTAGACTAGACACCTTCTAGTCATCGAAAATGATGAAATAAGAATAAAAAATACTAAGTAGAATTGCGTTTGACCCAAGCACATGATATTTCAAAATGTACTTTTTTTTTAATTTTGGAAAAACTGTTAACTTATCCAATTCCGCTAACCTACCCCATAAAGTGAGCCGTTAAGCAATATTGGGAACACGAGGTTGATTACCAATATCAACCTCGTGTCACCCCAACAAAGTGGGAAGGAAAAACACACGCACAATAGGGGTCAGGGGTTACACCCCTGAAAGAGAGAGAATAGCAGGGGCGAAGGGAAGCACTTCAGAGGGGGGCAAAGGGTGACAACAGAGTTATTAGCCAATGGGGGGGAAGCACCGGCTGACTAACGTAACTTGGCCAACCGTGCAATATATATATTATCAGTACAACTATCATTTAGTCAGTGTGTCATTTGGTGTTAGTTAGGTTAGTTTAGCTAGGGAAGTACCGGGACTTTAATCACCATCTCCCGCCTTCCGTTTACTATCATTCAATTACTGATTCTGTATACCAGCTATCATTTAACTATTATACCCGAAAGACTATATACAACAATCAACAGACTCTTTTCACCTTTCACACACGGCGGGGACGCGTAGATTAATAAACCGGATAAATCGGGATCCTTCGTGGATCCCGTCACAGTGATTAAAACCCAAACTGCTGCCCTAGTTTAACAGTGATTTTAGATATAAAGATGAGTCAAACGGGAGAGACGACACCGCCGCGGACCCCGGACGGCGATCTAACGATCCGCGAGGCCGCGACTAGACGGTACAGACCCAGGACACCGGAGCCATCCACAACGGGCGATCCGGCAATTCAGGATGAGGAGGGCCGCCTACAACCGGAGAGGGAGTCGAGAAAAGGAAGAGACGAGTCGGGAGAAGAGAGAGATGAGTCAATGCGGAGCGGGGGTCGACGCACCGATGTCGCCGGCCAGCCACAGGCCGAGGGCGACGGACGGTCCACCGGAACGGCGACGGTGGAGCCGACTGTACGGCGCCGGACCCGGAGAGACGGAGGAGAGGTCGGCGACGAGGACGTCGGGGTTTCTGATCGACTTCGACGGGCCTACAACGCGACCCGGAAACTACTTAAGGAGGCCATAGAGGGGGCGAGGATAGACGAGGTAAAGTTGACAAAAGGACTAGGTGAGTCGGATAAACATTTTGGTTATCTAATGTGCTTTGGGCAGAGAGAACAGGCCAAGGAGAGAGCGAGAGGGGTTGCCGAGGAACTGTGTGATTTATGGCGGTGTAGGGGTATGCAACCTAGTGTAGTGTACATATGGCCATACTTAGTCGATGCCCGGGGAGTAAAATTAGTGGGTTGGAAGAGACCTGAGGAGGGCGAATCCGAGGTTAGCCCCGAGGATTCGGTCTCGTCGGTCGGAGGAAGTCCCGGGAGGCGGGGGAAAGTTGGTGGGATGGAGGGGCGACGGGAGTCCGTCGCAACCGATAAGTCTGCTACATCCTCCGCGAAAGAAAGAAGGGTGCGGGAGATAAATTTGGCGTATGAAGTAGAAATGGTGGTGAATGAGCAGAATGAGTTAGAGAGACAATTGAGAGAGGAAACCGCATTTTCAGAGAGGTTTGGAGAGTTGGCGAGGGAGTATAGAGAGAGAGCCGAGGAGTGTAGAGAGGAAGCCGAGGAGTGTAGAGAGCGGGGGATGGGAGTGGAGAGCGAGCCGGCGAGGCGGCTTGGGATGGTTGCGAGAGTGGCAGAGTCAGCCGAGCGGGGTATGCGAGAGAGAGAGATAGAGGCAGAGCGTGAGCGGGATGATTTGCGTGCCCGGCTAGGGAGGCTTACGCAATATCAAGCCAAACTGAATCAGCGCCGACTAGAACTGGCGCGGTTGGAACTATCAGAGAGTGAGACCCCACTTACAGACACCGGGCGAGAGAACCAGAACTGGTGTAGCCGTACAGGTGGGGGGGGGGGGGGGGGTAGTAGTAGTACGTTAGAAATAGTTAACATTAATAGTACCGTAGTAGATAACCCTAATCCCTTTATTACAGCGAAATATTTTACCCGAGTAATTTAAATTTAAATTCAAATAATAACATTAATTCAAATATTCAGAATAATTCAAATAATTCGAATAATAATTTAAATTTTGAAAATAATAATAATTATAATTTAAATAATAATCCCGTTTCAAATTCTAATAATTTAATTGATTTAACAAATAATATTGGGAATGGTGCTATTAATATGAACGTGTCGGACGTGCATAACCCGGCAGACGGCGGCCTGGTAGGCCACGTAGTTAGTAGGCAGGGAGCAGCGGGGTTGAGCCAACCCGAGGTGGGCCTGGTAGGCCACGCAGTAGTAGAGAGAGAGGCGGGGGTGAATAGACCCAGCCGTAGTAGAGACAGTGCGTCGACTAGAGAGGGGTGTAGAAGTGAAGTGAGAGATAGTGGAGTTAGATGTGGCGAGTGGGGGGGGGGGGGGGGGGGCTACGGGCGCCCCACCACAGAAAATTAGTGGCGAGAGAGGGGGGGCAGAGAATGCCCCACAAGAGGGGTGTAGAAGTGTAGTAAGAGGTAGTGAAGTTAGATGCGGCGGGTGGGGGGGGGCTACGGGCACCCCACCGCGAGAGATTAGTAGCGAGAGGGGGGGGGGGGGCAGAGAGTGTCCCACAGGCGTCGGCGGATAATGCGCGGGCCGAGCTAGGTAAACCGCAACACCCGGCGATGGAGAGTAATAGGGGGATTGCGAGTATCCCCAGCGGCGTGCGATCGAGCAGAGAGAGGCAGGTTGACGTCGCGAGAGGGCAGACGAAGCGTCGAGCCCGATCAGAAGAGGGAAGAAGAACAGTGGAGTTTAACCGGGAGGTCGACGAGAGATCTCACGAGCCGGAATACTGCACTGAAAAGAGAAGAAGAGAAGATAGTAGAAAAGGTGTCGCCACGAACGATAGGAGTGCGAGGACGGATAGCGGACCGTCGATAGTAGAGATGGAGTTAGGGAGTCAGTGGGGTCGAACTTCGGGAGATTGCCGTCGCCCCGGAGAAACGCACCGCACGCCAAGAGAGGGGTACAGGACGTACCGATACAAAGTCGAGAACAGGAGAGGGGATCGAAGAGAAGCTTCCCGACGGGATATAGCTGCCGATCGAGAGTGCGGTAGTCGCGGGGAGATTCGAGATTCGCGAAGATTAAACTTCGGTTCGAAAGGGCACATGCAGACTGCAGGACATACTGTAGGCCTTACTGCACATACTATTATAGGCCATGCTGGGAGAGATAGAATAGGCGATAGGGTAGCGCGAACGACGGGATTAAACCCGGAAGCCGCGGAGTACATACCGGTAGGTAGGCAAGAAGTGGGTAGGCCTATATCGGTACAGCAGCATGACTATAATACACAGGGACATAACATATATCCAGGGGAGGGGAGAGTTATTGCAGATAGATGTATGGGCCCCAATATATTAACATCAACCCCAGTACCAAACATACCGGCGGGGGGGGGGGGGGGGGGACAGGGTGACATTCCCCCATCACAATATCGACAATATACCCCAATAGGAGCAAGAACATCGAACTCCCTGGACGAGAACAGGTCGTGCGGACAGTCGCTACCACACGCGGCCATACAGGGGACTGCTAGTCCACAGTTAGCTGGTAGCAGGGCCACACCGTGGCAGGGACAGAAAGAAAATAACACCAAAAATAAACACAATCCCAATATACCCAGTAGGCCGAGTCTAGGCAATCGAAACACTAAATCGGTACATATAAACCTACGCGCGATACGTGAAGGACTATACAGGAAACGCTATAATCCAGGATTCGAATGTCAATTACATCGGGACGGAACCCATAAGACCAGGAGTTGTAAGCACTGGCAAGCGTTGCCCAAACGAGATCGTGTAGCCTACACAGACGCAAACGGACTATGTCATCGATGTGTGGTAAAAGGACACAGATCCGGAGAGTGTTGGAAAGGGAGAGGATGTGAAAGGACTAGACCAGGGGCAGAGAAGCCCATGAGCAAACATAAAGGAGCCGGGAAAGTAGAAGGAGGCGTGTTGCATACGCACGCAGGACTGACACAGTGCGAGGGGGCATTACATGGGCAGACGTCGTGTATACCGAGGTACGAGCGGGGGTCGTCGAGGCCTTTAATGCCAGCGCACATACGAAGGGGGAGGCCAGCAGAGGTAGTATCGAAGAGAGTGTGGCGAAGAGTTAGAGGACGTATAGGAGGGCAGTGGGAGAGTGCCTACTGGAAGAAGGGGCACCTGAGAGTTTTTAGTCGTCCAATGTTTTGGACTGAGGGGGGTGGGAATGAGGGCGAGACGCCCTTCCCACGGAAAATAATTATTTAATTAAAATAATTAATAAAAATAATTAAATAATAAATAAGTAGAAAGTCAGAAAGTAAGTAGATAGCTAGTTAAGTTAGAAGAGTTAGAGGGTACGTAGTACCGTTAGTTAGTAGTGGAGTTAGAGAAGTTAGTAAGAGGGTACGTAGTACCGTTAGTAGGTAGAAGTTAGGTAGTAAGAGAGTAGTACCGTTAGTCAGTTAGAGTTAGTAAGAGGGTACGTAGTACCGTTAGTAGGGAGTAGTTAGAGGGTAGTAAGAGGGTACGTAGTACCGTTAGTTAGGAGTGTTAGAGGTATAGTTAGTAAGAGGGTACGTAGTACCGTTAGTTAGAGAAGTAGTTAGAGGTAGAGGGTTGTGGGCACCGTAAGCGCCACGTAGAAAGTAGTAGCAGTAGAGGGTTGTGGGCACCGTAAGCGCCACGTAGGAAGTAGTAAGCAGAGTGGTTGTGGGCACCGCAAGCGCCACGTAGTTAGAGTTAGTAGGGGATGCGTTGAACTAAGTGGGGCACGGGCGTGATGACGTGTTTGATGTAAGAGCAGGGTATGTTAATTAGGGTGGGTGCCGGGCACAAGAGGTGCCGGGCACAAGAAGTTAGTAGTAGAGTTAGTTGAGTTAGTAGAGAGTTAGTAGAGTTAGTTGAGTTAGTAGAGAGTTAGTAGAGTTAGTAAGAGTTAGTAGTAGTTCACATAATTAACGTACCCACTCTGCCGGCACTCAGAGCGTCACGTGCAGTCGAGTAGACGAAAGGGAGTAAGATGTAGATAGAGTAGAGTAGTAGAGAGGGCACATAGGATGCCAGAGAGTAGAATAGTAGAGACGGGCACATAGGGTGCCAGGTAGTAGAGTTAGAGTGTTAGAAGTAGTAGAGAGGGCACATAGGGTGCCAGAGAGTAGATAGTAGAGACGGGCACATAGGGTGCCAGGTAGTAGAGTTAGAGAGTTGAGGTAGTAGAGTAGTAGAGAGGGCACATAGGGTGCCAGGTAGTAGAGTTAGAGGTAGTAGAGTTAGAGAGCTCTAGGGTGCCAGGTAGTAGAGTAGTAGAGAGGGCACATAGGGTGCCAGATAGTAGAGTGGTCGTGGGCACCGCAAGCGCCACGTAGTTAGAAGAGTTGGTAAGAGTTAGAGGGAGTTAGTAGAAGTAGAGAGTTAGTAGGAGTTAGTGAGACTTAGTAGAGCTAGTTAGAGTCGGAGAGTTAGTAGACAGTAAGAGAGTTAGATAGTTATCAAGTAAGTAGTAGGTAGATAGTATGATAGCACAGGGGTAGCATTAGAGATTAGGGCCTTAGGGAGTGGGAGAGAGTGCGGGGTATAGAAAAGGTGCGAGCGCAATTCAAGTGTGGGGGG
Source organism: Nemertoderma westbladi (assembly GCA_032718475.1). Lineage (NCBI taxonomy): Eukaryota > Metazoa > Xenacoelomorpha > Nemertodermatida > Nemertodermatidae > Nemertoderma > Nemertoderma westbladi. The sequence continues at coordinate 14,764 of JAUCBJ010002410.1, forward strand.
GAGAAGTAAGAGGCAGAGTGAGGGACGAGGAGGTCCGGGAGTGTGGAAGAGTTAGGGTGAAGTGTTGGGGAAACAAAAGTTGTGTGAGAGGAGCGCACGATCGGCCCGACACGGGACGCCAGGCAAACGGGTAGCATTATCATACCCATAGGGAGCGGCCTGGAAAGCCGGCTCCGAAAGAAAATAGACCCACCCCACACCCGATACTAGATCGGGATCCAGCGGAATTGTAGCGCACTTGAGGTGGATGCTATCTTCTCACCGGGAAGATAGCATGGGGGGGAGTGTTAGCTTATCCAATTCCGCTAACACCCCATAAAGTGAGCCGTTAAGCAATATTGGGAACACGAGGTTGATTACCAATATCAACCTCGTGTCACCCCAACAAAGTGGGAAGGAGACACATACGCACAATAAGGGTCAGGGGTTACACCCCTGAAAGAGAGAGAATAGCAAGGGCGAAGGGAAGCACTTCAGAGGGGGGCAAAGGGTGACAACAGAGTTATTAGCCAATGGGGGGGAAGCACCGGCTGAGTAACGTAACTTGGCCAACCGTGCAATATATATATTATCAGTACAACTATCATTTAGTCAGTGTGTCATTTGGTGTTAGTTAGGTTAGTTTAGCTAGGGAAGTACCGGGACTTTAATCACCGTCTCCCGCCTTCCATTTACTATCATTCAATTACTGATTCTGTATACCAGCTATCATTTAACTATTATACCCGAAAGACTATATACAACAATCAACAGACTCTTTTCACCTTTCACACACGGCGGGGACGCGTAGATTAATAAACCGGATAAATCGGGATCCTTCGTGGATCCCGTCACAAAAACAGCACTTTTCAACAGTTTGTAAACAAAAAACGTGAATAAGTTTGGTTGTTTTCCTATTCAAATAAACAAAGCTTGACATTTTCAAAACTTAATTTAAATCTTTAATCAGGATAACAACCACTGCTAACCCATGCACAAATCACGTCAATGTTAATAGTCATTTATTAAGAGAAAAAACTTTGAAACGAAAATCTTCAACAAACAGTTTAATTATCAACGTCATACTTATAGCTATGGAAGCTATGGACCTTTCAATACCCTAATTAAAGCAAAGCACAGCTGGTTCATATCATTATAAACAAAAAGTGGAGAAACAGCATGATTAACTGCGAGGCCTACAGCTCGTTCAACCTAATTAATTCAGACCATAGCATCGAGACTTCTGCAGTCACGACATCAGACTCAGTCAGACTGAGTTTCACTCAGGTTGAGAGCCAGCAACCCAGGACAAGTAAGCGAATCAACTATGACTGGGAGAAACTAAGAACTGACAATGCTGTATTTATGCTTAAGCAGAAAAAAAGTTCAAAACCGCTTTGAAGTACTTCAGTCAATGGATGAAGACCAGTCCACCGATTCCATATACCAGAATATAATAAAAGCCCGCAAGGAATCATGCAAGAGGCGCATATTGCCCTGGAATCCTAACGAAAACAGTATGTCCCATGGCAACACTGTGAGGTTTATTGTACTGTAAGAGAGAAGATCTTATATCTTAAGATCTACAAAGTAAAAACCGAACAACCAACAACCAACAACCGAAAAAAATAAGGTTGAGAAAGCTATTGGAAGATCTAAAATTGGCCTACAACCTCAGCCAGAAATACATACAGGAAAAATACAACAAAGTGCTTAATAACAGCATCAATCAAGACTTACCTGGCAAACGGCAAATGAGAAACTGTAAATGTCAGAAAGGTTGTGCTAAGCTGATAGTCCTGAAGAACGTGTTTGAAAAGGGAAAGATCGCTTCAGAAACTTGTTTGGGCAGCGACCAAACATCGAGGTCAACCCTAAAAGGAAGGTATGGCAAGACTCATAGAAACAGGGGACTTCACATTCGAACTCCAAAGAAACATTAAAAGCATGTCCAATCATAAAGTGAGTGGATTAGATGAAATCCCTACAGAGGTATGTAAAATAGGAGTGCTAAACAAACCATTACTGGATGCTTGTAACCAGATGCTGAAAAGGGAAAAGCCACCACTAATTTGGACTAAAAGTCAACTAAAACCAATCCCCAACAAAGTAGACTTCGGTATACCAAAAACTATCCTGGGCCTGGGATTGTCTGTTTGTGGTAGCCGCCAAAATTTACAACAAAATGATTCCATATAGAATTAGGCCACACATAAAAAAACTGCTGTGTAAGGACCAAAACAGAATTCGTCCAAATAGATAACAATAGCTCAGATACTTGCATTACGGAGACTGATTGAGGGAATTAAGTCAAACAATCTCCCCGCTGTCCTGACTTTTGTGGACTTCAAGAAAGCATTTGACTCAATCCATAGAGGTAAAATGATTGAAATCCTAAGAGCTTATGGAATACCAGAGGTAATTGTGGCTGGCATTGGATTATTATATTGTGAGACAGAAGCTCAGGTACTCTCACCAGATGGTGAAACTAAGTTCTTCTCAAACCTGGTTGGCATACTGCACGGTAACACATTGGCGCTATTACTATTCGTAATTGTACTGGATTACGCAATGAGGACGGCCACAAAGGGTGAAGATCTGGGATTCACTCTACAAGAACGCAGAAGTAGCAGATATCTGGTATCTAAAGTTACAGACATCGCTTTGATGATGACATCGCCCTGCATTATAATATGCTAGCATATGCACAGCTTCTACTAAATATAGTAGAGAAGGCTGCTAATTAGTTTGGATTGCATATAAATGCTACCAAGATCCAATTCATGACTTTTAATGTTGATGTTAATGTACCTTGGATAATGGATAGAGAGTAGCAAAAAATACATTTTAAATCATTAAAAAGACAGTTAGGAAAGCAAAGGCATGTGTGGGTAGCTCTATCAAATGTGGATACCATCTGGAAAACAGATCGCGCTAGGCACCTGAAGACTAAGTTCTTTCGAGCCACTGTGGAAAGTGTACTTTTATACGGTTTGAGCCCTGGACCTGGACACTGACTAAATCACTTGAACAACGAATTGCTATACAAGATTACTAAGAGCAGCCCCAAACATCAGCTGGAGACAACACATGACACACACCGAGCTTTATGGTACACCACCACCTGTTTCAACCACCTTCCGTGAATGCAGATTAAGATTCAGTGGGCACTGCTGGAGAAATTAAGACGAGGTCATACCAGATCTACATTTCTGGCAACCAACGAAAACCAAGGAAAGCGTAGCCATGGATGACCGGCTATGAGATATATAGACCAACTTGAAAGAGATAGTGAACTTGAGACAATCGAAATTGCTACCACTATGGAGCATGGAATGATCTCATTTCCGTAAGTCTTGATTGTTGTTGTAGGTGAGCAGTTAGTTGTAACTTCTTCAATTTTATCTTGTAAAAAAAAAGTATTTCTCCTGGCTGATGTTGTAGGCCAATTTTAGATCTTCCTTAGCTTTATCAACCTTGTTGTTTTTCAGTTGTTGGTTGTTCGGTTTTTACTTTGTAGATCTCAACTTAGATTTTTACAGTACAATAAACCTCACAGTGTTGCCATGGGACATACTGTTTTCGTAGGATTTCTGGGCAATATGCCTCTTGCCTGATTCCTTGCGGGCTTTTATTATATTCTGGTATATTGAGTCGGTGGACTGGACTTCATCCATTGACTGAAGTACTTCAAAGCGGTTTTGAACTTTTTCTGTGTAAGAATAAATACTGCATTGTCAGTTCTTAGATTCTCCCAGTCATAGTTGATTCGCTTACTTGTCCTGGGTTTGCTGGCTCTCAAACTGAGTCTGATGTCCTGACTGCAGAAGTCACGATTCTATGGTCCGAACTAATTAGGTTGAACGAGCTGTATGCCTCGCAGTTAATCATGCTGTTTCTCCATTTTTTCTTTATAAGGATATAAACCAGCTGTGCTTTGCTTTAATTAGGGTATTGAAAGGTCCATAGCTTCCATAGCTATAAGTATGACATTGATAATTAAACTGTTTGTTGAAGATTTTCGTTTCAAAGTTTTTTCTCTTAATAAATGACTATTAACATTGACGTGATTTGTTCATGGGTTATCAGTGGTTGTTAACCAGATTAAAGAATTAAATTCAGTTTTGAAAATGTCAAGCTTTGTTTATTTAAATAGGAAAACAACCAAACTTTTTTTTAATTTTTTTACTTACAAACTGTTGAAAAGTGCTGTTTTTCCAAAATTTCGAAAAAAAGTACATTTTGAAATATGTGCCATATATAATGGGTCAAACGCGATTATACTTAATATTTTTTTTTCTTATTTCATCATTTTCGATGATTTTCGTAGGGAAAATTGAATTATTGCATACAATTTTTTTCGGAAAATTTTATATTTACGCAAATTCGCAAATGTTAAATTTGAATGTGCAGGGGTTAAAAATTAGTTTGATCAAATTTAGTTTTGACCAAATATTCAATTTGACAATTGAATAATTATAGGCAGTGCCTGTTTGGCATGTTCATAATATAAACGATCTGTGCCATATGCTTTCTTATTGGATGTGGAGTTTACGGTTTCCACGACCTCTTCCTTGGTGATTGGTGCGTTTTACAAAGTGTCCCTGGCAGTCTCATCTGCAGGTTGTTCTATAACTGGTGTATTGCTAGGGTCGTTTCTATGGCCTATGAGACTCGAGTTGTTTTAGTTCAATCGGAATCAGTAGGTTTGCAGTCTTTAAGGACAGAAGCCATGGGTGCTCTCGGCTGAGTTAACCTGCTTATTTAATTATAATTCTTCGTACGCCTCACTGTATATCGGATTTTACCATTTACCCCGCGTGGCTGTGTATATTAAATAATTATTATTTAATACATTACGGGAAAGGAGCAGGTTACAGTATCGGCATTTTCTATCCAATGCAATTTGCACTGGAGATAAATTTCTTCAAATGTGCTCAATGTGCGCCACTACCTACATCTTTCATCTACCATTCTTGATTTCGAATACTGCAGGGAAAGGCATTAATCGGCAGCATTGTGCTGTCCACGATTTGGAAGTCGCATAGAAAACGTTGGAAATTATTATATTTCAGATGTTAAAATTATTAAGGAGAGGGGTACACAATTAATTTTGGTCCAAAATATGTCAAAATAATTTTTATGATCTATAATAATCAAGATTGATTTCCATATCTGAAAACCGCTATTTAATAGCTCTTTTAGTTTTCAAGTTATAATAATTTCCATTTAGGGAGACCTATTGAAATTACTATTACAGTACTATGTATAATAAAGTTAGATTATCTCCAAATATTTTTTTTACGAAATTGTCAACTTCAAAACCCTACTATTTCTCCAATTAATTTGAGGTCTGAAAATTTCTGTATACGAAAGTAGCCACCCTGTATAAAAATTTCAGACAACTTTTTGAAATTGTTTGTTAATAAAATTTAATACTATTTATAACAAACCTAAAAATTAGCATGAATTTACAGCGCCACCTACTACTACTACTACTACTAGGTCGAGCGAACTCGGACAGTGGAAATGAGATCCTTCCAGGCTTCCCGATTCTCCATAGTTGTCGCAATTTCGTTTCTCCCAAGTTCAGTATCCCTTTCAAGTTGATCTATATATGTTATGGCAGGTCGTCCACGACTACGCTTTCCATGAGTTGGTTGCCAGAGAAGTAGATCTGGTATGACCTCGTCTTTACTTCGCCAGCAGTGCCCACTGAATCTTAATCTGCGTTCACGGAGGGTGGTTGATACAAGTGGTATTGTACCATAAAGCTCGGCGTTTGTCATGTGTTGTCTCCAGCTGATGTTTAGGGCTGCCCTTAGTAGTCTTGTGTAGCAACCATCAATTCGTTGTTCAAGTGATTTAGTCAGTGTCCAGGTCTCACCCCCGTATAAAAATACACTTTCCACTGTGGCTCGAAAGAACTTAGTCTTCAGGTGCCTGGAGAGATCTGATTTCCAGATGGTATCCATTTTTGATAGAGCTACCCAAGCCTTTGCTTTCCTAACTTCTATGTCCTTTTTGCTACTCTCTATCCATGATCCAAGGTACTGGAAGTCATCGACCTTCCTTAGTTGATTATTATCAATGGTTGTCAAGTTTCCATCAACATTAAAGGTCATGAATTCGGTCTTGGTAGCATTTATATGCAATCCAACCTCCTTAGCAGCCCTCTCCACTTTATTTAGTAGAAGCTGTGCATCTGCTAGCGTATTAGAGAGCAGGGCGATTTCATCCGCAAAGTCGGTGTCTGTGACTGTAGTTGCCGGATATCTACTACTTCTGCGTTCTTGAAGTGTGAATCCCTGATTTTCACCCTTTGTGGCCGTCCTCATTGCGTAATCCAGCACAATTACAAATAATAATGGTGCTAATGTGTCACCTTGCAGTACGCCAGCCAGGATTGAGAAAAACTCAGTTTCACCATCTGGTGAGAGTACCTGCGCTTCTGTGTCACAATATAACAATCCAATGCCAGCAACAATTACTTCTGGTATTCCATAAGCTCTTAGGATTTCAAGCATTTTACCTCTATGGATGGAGTCGAATGCCTTCTTGAAGTCCACAAAAGTCATGACTGCGGGGAGATTCTTTGACTTAATTCCTTCAATCAGTCTCCGTAGTGCAAGTATCTGAGCTATTGTTGATCTACTTGGTCGAAATCCGTTTTGGCTCTTACGCAGTAGTTTCTCTATGTGAGGCCTAATCCTATATAGAATCATTTTATTGTATATTTTGGCAGCTACCACAAGCAGACAAATCCCACGATAGTTTGTTGGTATGCCGAGATCTCCTTTCTTGGGGAGAGGCTTTAGTTGACCTTTAGTCCAAATTGGTGGTGGCTTTTCCCCTTTTAACATCCGGTTGCAAACATTCAATAATGGTCTATTTAGCACTCCGGTTTTCCATACCTCCGCTGGGATTTCATCTAATCCACTCGCTTTATTATTGGACATGCTTTTAATGCTTCTTTGGAGTTCGGCAGGTGTGAAGTCCCCTGTTTCTATAGGTAGTGTCTTGTCATATATTTTCCTTGTAGGGCTGACCTCGATGTTTGGTGGAGGCCCAAGCAAGTTGCTGAAGTGATTTTTCCACTTCTCAACACGTTCTTCGGGACTATCGGCTTTGAGGCGCCCCTTTGCACAACTTTTCCGACCAGATACCTCATTTACAGTTTGCCAGGTAAGTCTTGATTTTTGCTGTATGTGAGCAGTTGTAATTGCTTCAGTTTTATCCTGTATGTACTTTTCCTGGCTGATGTTGTAGGCCAATTTAAGATCGTCCTTAGCTTTCTCAACCTTGTTAATGTTTTCGGTTGTTGGTTGTTCGGTTTTAACTTTGTAGGCTATCTTAAGATCTTCTCTCTTACAAGTAACCTCAGAGTTTTGCCATGGCACATACTGTTTTCGTTTAGGTTTCTGGGGGATATGCCTCTTAGCTGATTCCTTGTGGGCTGTTATTATATTCTGGTATATTGAATCGGTGGATTGGTCTTCATCCATTGACTGAAGTGCTTCAAAGCGGTTTTTGAACTTCTACTGTATAAGCATCCTTTACAGCATTGTCAGTTCTGAGTTTCTCCCAGTCATAGTTGATTTGCTTGCTTGTCCTGGGTTTGCTGGCTCTCAAACTAAGTCTGATCTCTGCAGTCACAATTCTGTGGTCCGAACCAATTAGGTTGAACGAGCTGTATGCCTCGCAGTTGATCATGCTATTTCTCCACTTTTTCTTCACTGCTATTTCTCCACTCTTTCTAGAGGTGCAAAATTATTTTCACAAAATTTCGCCTGATATTTATGTTGCCCCATCTTTGATCTATCATATAAAAAACGTTCATGTGATTAGATTCAAAACTGTAAAAGCCATAGGGTATTAAGCGCAACCAATATTTTTATTGTTACCTTGTATTAACTAAGATTAAATAGCGAAAAATAAAATTTTTCTAACCAATCATGTAGAATAGCTTATATTCAAATTATAGCAAAAATCAAACAATTTTGAAATGCTAAGAGTGATAAATCAAAGAGACAAAATATATAGTCCAAAGAAAATACGAATCACAGGGGTTAGTCATTGAAACATTCTAGTGGTGATATTAAATGGTATATAGTGTATAAATAAAGTATATAGGGTATAAATAAAGTATATAGGGTATAAATAAAGTATATAGGGTATAAATAAAGTATATAGGGTATAAATAAAGTATATAGGGTATAAATATATAGGGTATAAATAAAGTAGATAGGGTATAAATAAAGTATAAAGGGTGTAAATAAAGTATATAGGGTATAAATAAAGTATATAGGGTATAAATAAGTGAATAATGTATATAAAGGGTGTAAGTAAAGTATATAATATAGAGTATAATATATAATATAATTAATTAAATTATAATATAATATAATATAATATAATATATAATATATATAATATAGAGGGTATAAATAAAGTATAAATATGGTATAAGAAAATGACGTAATAACACAAATAACAAACAAAACATAACACAAATAACAAACAAAACATAACATAAATAATAAACAAAACTTAACATATATAATAAACAAACATAACACAAATAACAAGCAAAACTCAAAATAGTCAATGATTACAAGTTAAAAAAGAATTACGGGCATTATTGGTAAGTGGTAACTTTTAATTAATGTAGATATGGTAACATCAGTAATAATATTCTATCGAAATTGAGTGGAGATTGAGGGCCGGTTGATTTTACGATGCTGGAAGATCTGAGACACGTAAGATGATGCACCGGGTAACTCTGGATTTCGCTAAGTGACAAAGTATGGTTTATCGAAATACATTTACCACGGATATCTGTGTAGTAAATGTGACAACTACCCAAATCGTGATACTCATCCTCTACATCACCAATGTACACGAGTATACGTACAGACTCTCATGTTGCGGGGAGTTTTATTATATATGCCTGTTTCAATTGCATTGCAAGGTCATGGGAACTTGTACTTATACGGGTGTAAGCGATCGGAGTTGGAGCACATGCAGTTGTATGCTTTTGGTCTGGTTAGTGATGGGTTGAGTTCGAGGTACGTGATGTACTTACTTCGGCCTTGTGCGGCGTTGTCCCTGATAGACTGTCTCAAAGCTGATAATGAAAGTTGCGTGCCCAGGTCACCGGGGGAAACATAATAATCCTTATTAACCTAACCTAACCTTAACTAACAAACCTTATTATTATAAAGCTGATATAATGATGCATCGTGGAGGTCTTTGTGGTTCTTATCTGCTTCTAGTTTTAAGTGTGTTGTGGAAGGTGTGTTTAGTTGGAGAGCGTGATGCAAAGGGGAGCTGATAAAATCATCACTCTGCTGGACAGTTTTAATGAATTTTCTAGTTCGTGCTTTTATGATATCAGAAATCAGAGGTCTGCCTAATTCTATATAAATGTGTTCATTTGGCGTGGAAAACTTAACGCCCAACATTCTCGAGAGTCAGAAATATTATAGAAACCCAATATAAATTGGGAATCAACAATAAATTTTATAATCAACAGTGATATGTATGTATAGGCTGTTCGCGCTTTCAGACCTTTGGCAGTTTAACCCGCCAAATTAGGATGTCTTCTAGATAATAAATCACTTTTAGTCTATGACAAGTATTTAATTCACTACACTAGTCGAAACCAATCTGTGCGCGATCATTCACCCGCTGGATATACCCGGGAGATTGGGTTCGACGGCTTAATTTTATTGCTATGTAAGCCTAATGTATTATTCGACTGACAGTATTATATAATCTCTGACAATATTATTCACCTTCGGGAAATATTAACAGTTCCTTTAGGACGTGGCGCTCTATCTATATAAACAGAGTTATGACTTAAACTACTCACAACGATATGGCTTAGTTATAATTCACATATATGGCGCATTCTTTAGGAAATGCTTCGTTATCAGGTTCACTCATACACAATGCTGCACAATACTGCACACTGATCTGCCGATCTTCACTGATTTTAGTTATATATAAAAGGAACACGGACCGACTCATGTAGGGTCTATCAAATAACATTAGATTCACTTCAAACCACTTTAACATAAGTCACAATCGTTATATGTAACCTTTCTCTCTTACCTTCGGTATATCAAGAATATTGGGTTTCGGGGTTATTTATCGTTATTCCAAATATAATAATTCATCAACCATATTATGAAGAACTGACAGTAAATAGCAGTATAACAATATAAAAGTATGCACAGTGATTCAGTGTGTGTTAAGTTCATTAGTTTGGTTTGGATTGGTTTGATAACCAGTTTGTTATGTTATGATAACGGATATATGTCCTTATAATTAAGCCTACTAGTGTTCGACTAAAACAGAAAAGCACAAAATATTTACAAGCCGTTCTCTCCTGGCTCAGGACAGAAAGACCAACAACACTGAAAACTGATAAGAATAACCTTATTTACAAAGGCTTCCACCCAACACAGAGAAAGAGCATACAGATAGGAAAATTCAGTTCAGTAGATCTGTGATAGGTCGAAATCAAAATCAACTCAAATCCTATTGGCAGATACTTTCCCAAGCTGGTTGGACAATCAAACGTAGCCCAGATCCCTTCGCACAGCGAATCAGCCAATCAGCCGGTAGCTTGCGCTATTCGAGTTATAGATCCCCTTTTAGAGTATTCAGCGCCTGGGGGGGAACTGGTTAACAAGGCAAACGAATCAGTTATCCCACAAAAGCTTTTACACCGCTCCCAGAAAATGGGATTTAAGTCTATAAAATATACAAAATCACAATTTCTAATATACATAAATACTCTAAACAGTTAGTCTTTCTTGCGCGGACGGCGTTTACGCAGTTTTTTAAAGTTAGCCAGAGTCTTTTTCTCTTTGGGGGGAGCCACTTTACTAGGAGGGCCATAACTCCTGGGTGAAGGGTGCAACATGATTGCATTAGAAGGTTTGGGTTTACGGTCGGTGTCTCGTCCATTTCGATATGCTTCTCCTCGAGCTGATTTTCCTCCGCTTGTCATGGGATACGTTCGTCCAAAACTCTCGCAGAGAATAGGGTTTTCTAAGCTTGATATCTTCTTTGAGATTCGAGGTTTCCCAATCGAACTGAGATAAGGCCAATTCGTTTATCGATTGGACTTACTGTTATAACTTACGTTTATCTGAACAAACGCAGGTTTCTTTTTTGATCTTTATAGAATAGCGTTTAACTCGTTTCGTACAACGCTCTCCTTCACCTTGATGAAGGGTTGTATCGCGTTAAACGGGACGACCATACGGTTGGATAGTGATATTAGGTGTCTGCGTCATAATCCGGCTAGGTAAGATGGGCGGCTAGCTAGAAATCACTGCCGGAGTGTTACCGATTAATTGTTAGGGTAGCACTAGATCTTGAACAGTGAATACCGTCCGCGAGGATCCGCGACACCACCAGGATCGCAGGTCTGAGGTCAAACTAAGGAATGAGGAGGTTTGACCGAGTATTCCGGGACTCTGATCGTAGGTTTACTCTAGGATCGTTAGAGCCGAGTGAGCATAGGTGATACGTCAAACAAGTTTCGCTCGAAACTCCAGTAAATATAACGAACACAACTGTGTTTAACACAACGTTTCCGTGGATGTTTATGTCTTTCCGTTTATTGGCTGGGTCTAGGGCATTTACCGTAATAATACCAAAGACGCACGTCTGGTAGGGGAAACGCGGATGATATTTATTTGTTGTTACAATGCTTCTATCAAGAATTCCAAATATATGTTGGAGTTACCGCGTTTATTTGTTTCTTTAATGTCTTTTCTTTCGAGCCGATTTCGAATAGAATTTTCGCATTCGAATTTCAGTTTATGGTTCCGACTCCGCTGGGCAGGATATATAGTCGACATAGTCCGTATTGTGTAAATCGATAGGATGATCAGTAGTTAAGAAGCCCATATACGTACCATTACGCTGCGTATATCGAGCAGCGAATTTTCTATAGTCCAACTCGCGCGAGCTGCTCTTGGGACATTGGCGGTTCGATATAACGACCATCGTCCTCCGCAGCAGTTGGACTAACGTCGCCGCGTATTAAGCTATCAACAAACGCTTGTAAAAGTAGAGTATATCGCTCCCCAATACCAAGAACATCTTCTATCAACTCCGTCATATCTGCTATATATGAGTTTATCCATATTATAATGAGTTTATATTTAGGCTAGCGAGCGTCGCTGCCTACCCCAATCAGCCCCAGGACAGTGCGAGATCCTCAGCGCAGATGTGTCGTCGCCGCTGTACTTTCTCCAACGACGTAGCCGCACAACGACAACGACAACCGGCACAAGTCACTCGACTGTCCGTCCCAAAGGCTTAGATACACCTCAGGTTCTTACTGGAGAGTTAGGGTTACTTTCACAATTGCGACTCGCTACTGTAAACACACCTTAGTAGTAACATTCGCCTATAAACTCACAAATACCACACACACAACTTGTCACAAATTACACACACTCGGGCCATTTGTCCGTTAGTCAATGCCTTCCAGAATGTCACTGTATTATTATGTATCCTTGGATACTAGCAGTGCGCTATTTATTCCCTATGCTATTCAATGGGACAAGCTTTCTATTGTTCTTTTAACTCAATTCTAATTCTAGCGTGGTTGTTGCTATGGTGACATTATGCAAAGCTAGCGGTAGAACTAGGGTAATTCCAATGCATACAGATCTGGGATGTTATTTAATAGTAATTCTTTAATGGTCAATGTCCTGTTTTATACATGACTTTATGAATTTTATCGGCTATTGACTATGTTTGGGAGACTTTCGCACACTCATACGCATAATAAGATAAATCTCCGCTCCCTTGATCTATTAATTAATGGAATTTTGGGAATGTTATAAATTGCGTAAAAATGGCAATTTATTAAATTCATTAAAAGGCATGAATTTAAATTTATTCCCTGAAATTTTATTATTTGATAATTAAATTGACATATTTTGATTCTAGAACATGTCTGGGGACACAAGATCCTTAATTCTATGACAATTGTCTTTTTAAGAATATCGGTAAATGCTACGATATCTTAATTGACTAGAATTGTTGAAGGATCTGAATTTTACAGATTTTGATTTATTAGATTTGCAAATATTAAATAATTAATATTTGAGATGGGCACCGATTTATTCCAGAACTTGTCTGGGGACGTTAACCACTGATTCTAGAATTTTGTCTTTCAAGTATATCGGTGGGTGCCACGATATCTTAATCGACTAGAATTACAGATGGTCAAAAGGTTTAACAGATTTATGTGCGTTTTACGCTACTGTTAAAGGGACATCACGCTACTATATGTATTATTTAATATACGGTATGAGAGCAATATCGCACGAAGCAATGTCAGTGTGAAGAGGCAAGTCGTTTCCAAGGTCTACCCAGAGCTTGGTTTAGCCGAGACACGAGGATCTGAACTTTACATTCCTAATACTCTGCCTACCAATAATACTTAAATATAGTAGTGGCTTTATTGTACTTTAATAAGTACGGATATTTCATCTTACTGTAGTCACGTATTTATAATATGATACGGGCAGTAAGGAAAGAGAAAAAGAATTATTTCTCGCCGTCGCACTAAATATATAATATACGTAATTAAATAATAAACGCGAATATATATTGCACTAATCTACTAAATAATCTCTAAAATACCATACTACTAAATAAAATTAAATAAAACGATTAAAATAAAATTACATAATAATACATACATAAATATAAAAATAAAACAAATACAAAATAATAGAGTCACACACCCACTCCATATGTTGTTACGTTATGGAATCCCTACATGTTTGAAGGATTAGGGAGGTGGTCGTGGGAAGAGAATCTTGCCTTCCACAGTTTCCGGAGAGTCCTCCATTCCCTTCCGGTAAACACAAACGACCAGCTGGGCGATTGAGTCGCTGCATCCCGAATACAATTCCAGGTTTCCTCTTCGTCCTGGAATAGTGACGATAGAAACATCGCTCTAGGTACATGACGGCCTTACAAAGCCGATTCCAGGAGATATAGTGGTCCGTCGCTCCCTGCAGGAGAGGTGAGAGTCCCTGCGAGACGTCTGATGTTCCAGAGCTCCAATCGCTCTCTCTGATCTTCATGAAGGATCCACTCGCGGTGGGGAGGTCCAGATCCACGGCGTCGTCCCTGGCAATATGTAATACCGACAGATCTATCCCGGGTTCGAATAACTCCGCTCCACCCGTCCGGGTTTTAGGTTTAACTTTCTCCGCTCCCTTGGCTGGTCTAATCTCAGTCGGAGTAAGATGGGGAGGCCATTCATCCTCCTTACTCAGGAAGTCGGGTTCACCTAACCGGTCTGTAGTATCGGTCAGTTCTTGAGGAGTTGCTCCTCTGGAAGCGATGTCAGTTGGATTAAACTTCTTGGGGCAATATCTCCATTGATCTACATTGGAGCTAATATTGTCATTATCTGAAGAGTATGGTGTTCCCTCAGTTGGGTCGTCTCCCTCACTAGTATCATCTTCCCATTCACTCACCTGGCAGACGCGATCTTGAAGCAGTCTTTCTCTGAGCGTTCTTCGGGAAGGTCCAGTAAGGTACCAACCTACTCTAGTTCTTACCGCATAGGTCTGTAGTGGCTGCGGTTGAGCAGGCCGTTTCTCTAATGTCTCCAGCGCCTCATGCGCGTTTTGGCCGATGAGTATTTGCACTCCAGGATAATCAGTCTGGAATCGAGGTATGTTAAGATGTTGGATGCTCTCATCCTCGTCCCAATTATAAAGGTCTGCTTGAGTAGTAGCGAAGTTCTTTATAGCCACCATTTTCACTGACCTTATGCTATGTTCTCCTAGTTCGTCCTGGGGGGTGGACAACGCTCCTACATAATAATCCGCTGTTATTGTAGATTTCCAAACTTGCATAATGCCGGACATGTTGAGCTTAGTTTGGAACTTGGGTTGTCCAGCAAATATATCTTCGGCTAGCTCTTTGTCGATGAATTTTCTTGTACTACCGGAGTCAAGGAGGGCGTTCACTACATAACTCCTCTTAGGTCCGTGAACCCTTACTTGCACCACAGGAAACTCTCGGATCCCTACATTGGAAGATGGCTCTTTCCAAGATGGTTGTCGCTCAGAAGTAGTTAGAGTAAAGTCGTTGTCTGTATCCTTTTCATAGGTGAGTGCTCGATACACTGCGGTATTTATCATGTAACAGGATTCGTTTTCGTCGGAGAACTCGTCCGTATAGAATCCTTCCATCTCAGATTGATCAGTGTCGTTCACATCACTGAATTGGACATGTAGCTCGGAATCACTTACCTGATTCGGACTATTTCGCTCGAATTCAGCGTGCAACAAGATATGATGTTTCGCACCACACTTTGCACACCTTATGTCAGAGAAACAGGTACGCCGTTGGTGTCCTTGTCTGAGGCAATTATAACATAACCGCTTATCCCACATGACTTCGCGTCTCTCCGTTAATGACTTCTTCAGGAATTCATCACACATATTCAAACGGTGGGTCCCGTCACACAGCGCACATTTCGGTTTGATGTTACTTACCTTATTTTGAGTCACATTGTGTACACTTGCCTTTTCTTCGGGCTTTCTCACCGGAATTCTCTTGGGAGACGTGGGAGGAGTTTTTCTTACCTGTTCTCTCCTGTCATTTGCTCGAGACTTGAATTTACTTACCTGATCTTTAGGCATTTTATTGACATAATAAGATCTCTCAGTGTCTTTCCCGCTATCTTCTCCTTGAGAAGTCTGGCTTTCGCCGTCGTCTGTATAACACACTGGTGTTACCTTTCTCCTAGAGACGGGTTTTTCACTTACCTTGTTTTCCGGTGTCTTCTCTCTGGACAGTTTCAGGAGCTGTAATTTCACTTCTCCATCTAGGAATGACATGAGATCAGCCATGGTAGGGTCTCGTCGTTGTTGTTCCATCATATATAACACTTTCTTATCCCAGCGTGTACCTACTCCACCCTTCGGTAAAGTAGAAGCCACTGCTCTAATAACCATAGCATTCTGATACTCCTGAGACTTACCTAGCCAATCTAATTGTCTACAGATCTCCTGAATCTCATCGGAAAACTCGATAATTCCGCTGCTAATAAACTTTCGGGGCGCTACCAACTTTGCATACAAATACCCAGCGATGTTATTCCTATTACCATACCTGATGTTTAGTGTATCCCAAACTTGTCTTAATCCGTCTGGATGTCCAATAAACTTTAACGCCATTAACTTGGGAGATCCTTCCAAGCACTCGATGAGGTATCTAAGTTTTTCTCCATTAGATAGTACAGAGTTCTGTATGTTATCTTTGTAATATTCATTAAAAGGTAACCATTTCATCTCATCTCCATTGAACTTGACGATCTCTCCCACCTTGACCGCTTGCCGGGCTTCGGTTCTAGCCATTTGACGCGTAAAACTTTCTTGGGCCATCGTGTTATTTAATATCGAGTTATCGGTATATAAATTTCTCGGATTATGATCAGTTCTATAGGGAATGTCATTATCAACAGGTCTATAATTACCCTTAATAGGGTTCACTATAGGAGTTTCTACTTCGCTAGCAGTATAGATGCGTGTAGGCTCCACACCTTGCGCATGCGATACTTCAGACCTAACAGGTTGACACATTGTTACAGAGGGTGGTGGTATACCCTTTTGAGTATTTACTAATTTATCGCATTCTAGCGCGATACTTTGCTGCACTTCTTGCAACTCTAGCCTACTTTCCCTTACTGTGCCCTTGAATTGCTGGACAGTCTCCTGCATCTGCCCGAGCAGGAGATCCATCCCCCGCCGTCTCTCGTCCACCCATTCGACCGCCGAAGCGGGAGTCGCCAACGTTGTAGCGGGCAGACGAGGGACCACGGGCGACAAATCAGGAATATTTCGCTCGGGGTCCAGGACCTGAACTGTCTCCTGGGCAGTTCTACGGGGCACAGGTAGCTTAGTGCTATGCAGAGGGAATTTAGAGGTAGTTTCAGGGAGCACAGGTGTGTCTATCACCGAAGGGGTGATTTCAAGAACAGGCCTAATTATTTCAGGCTCATCTACTATAGTAGGGAGTCTTTCTATTTTAATTATTTGGTCTGTGGGCTCTGTACTACCTAAGTTGGTGTTATTTAGTTGCCTTCTAACAGCTGGAGGCAAATCAGGCAATTTCTGACGGTGGAATGTTCTTTTACGTCTGCTTAGACGAGATCTATTTCCTTTGCCTTCAGTATCGGTGGTATCGCCTTCCTCAGAAGATGTATATCCCTGCCTTTTGGGAGTAGATCGATTCATCATCTGCATATTACTAGCTGTTAACTGTTTATTTATGCAGTCTTGATTCTCCTGAATGTTTTCCAATTCTAATTGGGTGATTTCTTCAGTCGCTCTCCGTTCTGCTTCTGCCACTGCCTTTGCCGCCTTTCTTTCGGCTTCGGCCGCTTTTGCTTCTGCCGCTGCCGCTGCCACCTTTGACTCTGCCGCTGCCGCTGCCGCCTTTGCTTCTGCTGCTGCCTCTGCCGCCTAACTTTCAGCTTCGGCCGCTTTTGCTTCTGCCACTGCCGCTGCCGCCTTTGCCTCTGCCGCTGCCTCTGCCGCCTTTGCCTCTGCCGCTGCCTCTGCCGCTGCCGCTTTTCTTTCTGCTTCTGCAGCTACCACTGCTGCTTTCTTTCTGTCTTCTATACGTTTTTTCTTTACTTGCTCCTCCTGGACTCGTGTGATGCGGAGTTGTTCATCAAATTTAGCCTGATTCGCAGCCCTCATTTCCACATCGATGGCATCCAACACAAGCTTGGTTCCTTCACTATTAGGGCTAAGTCCCTCTAACCTTCTCCTCAACTCGTCATCACCTAAAAAACGTTGATAGTCTGACAGATAGATGTCAATGGCATCCCTCTTATGCGGTTTCTCTGCC
The DNA here is from genome assembly GCA_032718475.1 of Nemertoderma westbladi. Lineage (NCBI taxonomy): Eukaryota > Metazoa > Xenacoelomorpha > Nemertodermatida > Nemertodermatidae > Nemertoderma > Nemertoderma westbladi. Next base: position 32,662 of record JAUCBJ010002410.1, read on the forward strand.
GTCGCTTCACTTTCCACTTGGGAAGAAATAGCGTCCGTTGATTCTCCATGGGTTGAGCGCTCCTCCAATTGAGCTTTCCACTGAGCTGCTCCTTGAACCTGGCGACTCACCCTTTGAAACCAAGTCTTTACGGCAACTTGCAACGACGTGTCTTGCCTTCGTTTAGAAGCCTCTTCAAAGGCCGATAATATTAGCCTGATTCGTAGAATTCTTTCTCTCACTTGATAAAGCAGTTGTCCCTGCTCTTGAGGTCCTTGTGGTTGTTGAAACAGTTGTCCTTTTACTCGCTCCATAGAGCTGAAGAATCCCTGTGCGTATCCGGCTGCGGACCTCTTCCACACAGCGGGATCGATGGTTTCCTTGGCTACTCCCATCCGGTGTATGTCTTCCCAGGCAGCTTCTGATAAATCAAACGGGAGTCCGGGTCCGGGGAAGTTCCATTGCGACTCGACCATGGACTTCAGTTCTTCCCTTGTGTATCCAGCATAACTATCTCTAGTTGAACGCTGGCTTCTCGCCCAATCGATCTGGTGTTCTTCCACAGCGATCAATAACCTAGTGAGTACGGCTGCAGGAAGGATGAGAAGGGGATACGAATAAACCGCATCCATCATCTTTGCTCCGCGTTCTGGTGTCAGTTCTACCGTATCCTCACTACTGGAGCTGTTGGGCCATTGAGAAGTAAGTTCTTGGCTCGCGGGTTGTTGCTGTTCCGCTGCTTCTTGGTCCCGCTTGACCTGAGCTCTAGTGCCTATGATAGACCTACGATGTTGGACCAGCCTAGGTTCTGTTATTACTACTGGAGGGATGACCTTCCTCACAGTGGGAGGTGAACTGAACTTACGACTAGACGGTTCTACATCTCTATCTGAGTCGCAGATAGTTACATCTAATAAACTGTCTGACAGGTTCTGCTTAGTATCAGACATGTTTATGTATACAGTTGAATGTCTACTGCTGTATTACAGTCTGAGCAAGTCTAGTAATTCAGTATTAACTGCTAGCCTAGTAATTAATTACCGATACTGCTACTCAGTGTAGCGTGATATATATATAATATATTAGAATACCGGTATACTTATAGTATATATAACTATATAAGTATTATTACAGACTAGGTTTATCACAGAATACCGGTATAATTTTAGCACAAATATATAAATATATAATAGGCCTATCGGGAATACCGGTATACAGCTTACAGTTTGTATTATATATAATTCTGGAACAGAATTAATTACAAGTACCGGTATAATTTCAGCCTAGATTTATAGAAATAAAGATAATAGGCCTATCGTAAATACCGGTATATCAATTATTTTAAATAATTGAATTTCTGAATTTTAGGGTTACTTTGTTACTTTACTTACTTTATTACCGTTATTTGAGCAGTAGTCCAACTGATATTGAGACCTAATGGTTGTATGGTAGGCCTACTATTTATAAATCGTTAGATTTGATTTATAATATATATATACCCGTTTTAATGGGTTTTGTCAATGTTTGAAATAAATGTTATTATTTCTGGGGAACAATCACTATACAAAGCGGTGCGCTTTCAGTGAAGTGTTACTTATAGGACACTAAAACAAATAATACTAATTTACCTAAGTTACTTAATACTACAAATTACGTACAATTCGGGTGAGATTACAATCTCTAAATAAACACAAAAATTTACAAAAACACAAAATACGAAATTTCAGGGTAATTTTACAAGAAGTCTACAAACCAGCCTAACAAAGGGTTAGGAAACTGGTTATTACAACGGACAGGGTACTGCGGTATTTGAAAATAATACGTAGTAGTAAATACACTGCGTTGTCCAGATAGGAAAATACCACCGCCTGACGACCTATAGCCGTATCGCTATAGGTTCTACGTTATGTATCACGGAGTGTTCCTACCTAGAAGTTAATAGAGCTAATCGAACGTGCCTATCAACCACTTTACAACACAAATATAATGTCTACACTAATTACTCTCGGAAAGCACTGTACACTAAACCCTAAATTAGGTACGAGTACTTGTACAACAGATAATCAGTAGTTAAATATACTTGAACATCTAAAAGAACCACGGCATCTGCTGGAGTGACCTGTGCACAAAATCACCAGTCTTTACCTACGCCAAGCAGCCCGTGTAGTACCGGGGTTAATTTAACTATAGCGGTATGTATAACAAACACAATTATTGTAGGAACAAACTTGGGGAATGAATGTTGCGAATAATCGCATAAACTCTGAATAATAAATATTACGCTACGCGTACAAACCACTCAAACAAAATGCAGACCAAATACTGACAGACTACTATCAAGCCTAAATAAACTACAGGACATGCAGACTCCGAAATGATTAGGTAGTATGCGTTCTAACCCAGTAGTACGACTTATTCTTTAGTTGGGGGTTTACCTTACAGCATTGGCTGCCCCTACTTCATAACCATTCTTTATCGGACAAGTGATCTACACACGCTGCAATCCGTTCAGACCTAATAACAGCCAGACAACTATCCAGCCTACAAATTATCTAAATAAATATTATACGCTACCCGTACAGACTTACACAAACAAAGTACAGACGCAACGATGGCAGACTACTCTCAAGCCTAAATAAACTACAGGACATGCAGACTCCGAAATGATTAGGTAGTATGCGTTCTAACCCAGTAGTACGACTTATTCTTTAATTGGGGGTTTACCTTACAGCATTTGCTGCCCCTACTTCCTAACCGTTCTTTATCGGACAGGTGATCTACACACACTGCAATCCGTTCAGACCTAACAGCAATCAGACAACAGCTCAGCCTACAAATTGTCTGTACAATCTGATCAGGCTTACACGCCTTCTGTTCAATACTGGCCTACAAATAAAATAAAGCTGACAGAAATAAGTAAGCTCCAAAAGAAACAAGGGGTGTACAGTCCCTAATCTCTTAAACAGCCTACCGGTATACAACAATCAAATCGAATAATACTAATGTACTTATACGGGAAGTACCGGTTAGGACAGTTAGGCCTACGGACCTACAGAAGTACCGGTTCTGGCAGTTGGACCTACGGACCTACGGCAGTACCGGTTCTGGGAGTTGGGCCTACTGACCTACAGATGTACCGTTCAGGTTTACCGGTTGACCGGTACTTTCAACTTTATTGCTTACTGCAATAAAGAAGCAATATCCGTTATTGTTCGCGCTTTCAGACCTTTGGCAGTTTAACCCGCCAAATTAGGATGTCTTCTAGATAATAAATCACTTTTAGTCTATGACAAGTATTTAATTCACTACACTAGTCGAAACCAATCTGTGCGCGATCATTCACCCGCTGGATATACCCGGGAGATTGGGTTCGACGGCTTAATTTTATTGCTATGTAAGCCTAATGTATTATTCGACTGACAGTATTATATAATCTCTGACAATATTATTCACCTTCGGGAAATATTAACAGTTCCTTTAGGACGTGGCGCTCTATCTATATAAACAGAGTTATGACTTAAACTACTCACAACGATATGGCTTAGTTATAATTCACATATATGGCGCATTCTTTAGGAAATGCTTCGTTATCAGGTTCACTCATACACAATGCTGCACAATACTGCACACTGATCTGCCGATCTTCACTGATTTTAGTTATATATAAAAGGAACACGGACCGACTCATGTAGGGTCTATCAAATAACATTAGATTCACTTCAAACCACTTTAACATAAGTCACAATCGTTATATGTAACCTTTCTCTCTTACCTTCGGTATATCAAGAATATTGGGTTTCGGGGTTATTTATCGTTATTCCAAATATAATAATTCATCAACCATATTATGAAGAACTGACAGTAAATAGCAGTATAACAATATAAAAGTATGCACAGTGATTCAGTGTGTGTTAAGTTCATTAGTTTGGTTTGGATTGGTTTGATAACCAGTTTGTTATGTTATGATAACGGATATATGTCCTTATAATTAAGCCTACTAGTGTTCGACTAAAACAGAAAAGCACAAAATATTTACAAGCCGTTCTCTCCTGGCTCAGGACAGAAAGACCAACAACACTGAAAACTGATAAGAATAACCTTATTTACAAAGGCTTCCACCCAACACAGAGAAAGAGCATACAGATAGGAAAATTCAGTTCAGTAGATCTGTGATAGGTCGAAATCAAAATCAACTCAAATCCTATTGGCAGATACTTTCCCAAGCTGGTTGGACAATCAAACGTAGCCCAGATCCCTTCGCACAGCGAATCAGCCAATCAGCCGGTAGCTTGCGCTATTCGAGTTATAGATCCCCTTTTAGAGTATTCAGCGCCTGGGGGGGAACTGGTTAACAAGGCAAACGAATCAGTTATCCCACAAAAGCTTTTACATAGGCCTACCGTCTTATGGTACATGTATGTATGTATATGTGTTGTGTATGCCTAGGTGTAGGTGTAGACGTAGAGTTAACGCCGTAAAAAGAACTGTTTTTTGGGTTTATTATATGATTTAATCTAATTTTAAGCCGCTCCCGCTGCAGACCTCATGTCGAATGTCTCTAGAAGAAGGTGGCATAAAGCATGATAACATGTTTATCAGCTTATAAAAACTGAAAGGACTCACACCGACCAACTACACTCTTGGATACAACAATAATTATCGCAACAAATTTATTTTCCCACTAAAAATAACCGTTTGTCCACTAAATTTTCGTTCACAAAAAATAATTATTTATAATATAATTGAAAACTATTTAACATTAGATTTCCCCAAAAAATAATTTTGTTTGGACTTTTTTAATTTTGTATCCGCCAAATTTAATGAATCATATTTCACTAAAAATCATTTAAAATTTAATTAAGAATTAGTTCCACCAATTTTAATATCTTTTCACTAAATATAATCACGTCTCCTTTCACATTATGTTCCACTGCTGCATTAAATGTTCGTGCCATTAGGTCCTTTGGTCAGTAGAGCTTCGTTAATTGTGACAGGTCTTACTTCCACATGGAACATAATGCGCGAAACCCAAACTGACAGCCCTGACAATGCAAGGCAATCAATACCAAGCCTAACAATATTTTATGTAGTATTTAGTGATGATATGTGATGTCATGATACTTAGTGATTATTTTTTTACATAAAATATGATTATGATTATGTTTAGTTTAGTGATTAGTGAACAAGCAATGGCCGCCTCATATTCTCAGGATTGTGAGAATTTGAGTCAAAAATCCAAAATAAAAGTATCACCTTTATTGAAACTAAACTTAAAAACACTGTGTTATAGAAGTTTTATATCAAACCATAACTCCGTTCCCTATGTGTTTCTCTGAAGATGCTATAGCAACAACCACTTGCATGAATCTAATTATCTTATCCAACGCACCAATCGCATGCTGGTACAGTACATGCAAATTTCTCTTGATGTTGATCGTAAATTGTGGGGTGAGCCACGAAGTTGGCGGAGCTTTAGCGAACTGACAATGTTAGGGGGTGGGTTCAATGTTTGCATATAGTTGTTGTCGCCGTCGTTGTCCTTTCAAATTTTTATATGCTAATAACTTTGTCGGATTTAAAGCGGTCGAGCTGAAAATTTGTGGACAGTTCAATGAGAGCGCCAACTTAGAAAGGTGTTATTATAAATTAAAGATGTGAGACTAGTACGTTGTACGTTGTATACCTAGGATTATTTTAACTAAACCTTCTATACACTACAGGTTGATTTTCTGGTAAAGGGCGTGATGTAGCAGATTCTACTTAATTAAACAGTTAATTCCATATACTGTTTTTTGGCACTCCGCTCACAAACACCTCATTTCTGAAATACATAAATGCACTAATTACAAACTGTAGTAGTAATTAGTTGGTTTCATGTGTACTGTGTATGTATCCCATTCTATCTGCAGTACGATAAAATTGGAACTCTTTACAGCTATAGTTGAAGTTTGAGTTATTTATTGAGTAATTTAAACTTTTAGATTAATATATAATTAAATATGCTACAAAACCTTTAAATTCAACAAAAAAGGTATCTGTTATTTTTGAAATTTTTCCAATTTTAAATTTGCTACTTTTGACAATTTTGACATAATAATATAATCAAATAATAAATCATATAATAAAATAATCAAAAAAAGTCATTTTCGCTTTCATTCTTTAGCTACAGGCGTTTAAAAAATGCCTCTCCTCCTGAGAAATTTTACCATTCACACTGCAGTTATTCTTCACCCTTATAGCAATTTGTTTGTACTATTAAATAGCTGCTGTGAAAGGATTCCAAATATGTATCATAATCTAAATTTCGTCTTAAAAAATAGCAGAGATATGAGCGATTAAAACTTACATGGTTTTGCATATAAGTGAGGCCATTTTATTCTATTTAATAAAATACACCATAATATTCTGGAAAATTTTGGTAATGCATAAGTAGCTACGTAATAATATGATTAAAGAGATTTTGGATTGATAGAGATTGATAGAGATTTTAGATTTTGGATTGATAGAGATTGATAGAGATTTTAGATTTTGGATCTTGCAACATTTGAACGCTCATATCTCAGGTATTTCCCAACCAAATTCAAATGTTTTTACATATTTCGAATACTTGCATGGCCAGCTCTCAAATAGAACCAACAAATCAGTATAAGGGTGAAGAATAAATTGTAGCTGGTGAAATTTCGCCAGAAACAGTTTTTTAGAACGCTTGTAGCTAAAGAATGAAAGCGAAAATAAAATTCTGGCTCACCCAGTCAGTGGTCGGGAGGTGAAACTTCTGTTTCAAATTTCATGTAATTTAATTAGGTTTTGTAGAAAAATGTGGGGGTGGGGGGGGGGTGGGGGGGGGGGGGCATGTACCAGAATAAAGACACTATATTCCAGGACATGGTGTAATAAGTATCATTTTTCTGATGACGCGTACCCCACTCCAAAAATATGTTTTTTTAGAAATCTTTAAATTTTGATTTCAATTAATAAAATTTCATTAAACTCACTTTCCGCACCATGAAGCATGAACACATACGTTGTCTCATGATCATATGCGCTATGACACACATGTTTTGTCATGACCTAAATGGCTTCTTATGGGTGTTGTGTATCTAGCGCCCAGTAAATCGCTTATAAATGTTATTCAGCGCTTATACGCATTCGACCTACCAGTAGGCCTACCGGTGGTACCGGTATGCAGATCAGTATTACAGCTGTATGAGGTAGGCAATCAGCAGGTAGGTGTATAGCGTACTCATGGTTTTAGAGAATACTAGTGATTCAATGTATTAAAGATTCCACTAGGTGGTGTTAGCGATGTAAAAGTTTGATTCTTTGCCAAGTTGTGTAGTAGCTATTCAATGGTATATTGTTTTTCCTATTGTTGTTGTGGAATTAACCTATCTATATATTATTGCAAGTATTCAATATGTAAGTTAATTAAATTGTTTTCAAGCTAATAAATTTATCCTTTTATTTTATACATAATTTGTGATCAAAGAGATAAGATCACTAAAGGCCTACGTAACCGGTACCTGTTGTACTACTACTAGGATCGGCATGCTGCATTGCAGCTGCATTTTTAAGAATGCTGTGCCGGCTTATTGACAAAATTGCACCGCCACAACTCCCTATCACCCATGACATTTGCCAGATCATCCGCATCTTCAAGGCCAGTGTCCTTTAAGATGCGGTCCTTTAATGATGATGGGGTGATGATAACTCCACCTACTGGCTCCAGAAGTCGAGGAAATCCTGTCAAGTACCTATCTGATCTAGACTTTGCTGATGACTTAGGAGTACTCTCAGAATCACTAGAGGGAGCCCAACGGCTCCTCCGCTCATTATAACATGCTGCTTCTAGTGTTGGTCTTTTTATTAACTCCAGAAAGACCAAAATTTTGACAGTTAACTTTGAAAGTCCTCAGCAAGCTCTGATCGGATGAGCATAAGCTCAAAAGATGGTATGCTTGAGCATGTGGATGACTTCTGTTACCTGGGATCATGGATCCGGAAGTCAGGTGAGGTCCTTCGAATACGTAAGGGAAAGGCATGGGCAGCCTTGAATAGGATTTCCAGGATTTGGAAGTCACCGAGAATTAATCGGAAACTTAAGGTCCGGTTATTTAGAGCAGCAGTAGTTCCAGTACTCCTCTATGGGAGTCCATGCTGGGCTCTAACTGCTGAGATCACGAAATCTCTGGAT